>ML788828.1:388589-411331 GCA_009831015.1 Picea engelmannii
TAAACATATAGTGATGAGAAAGGACGTTGTATACCTTGGAGTGATCAGATGAAGTGATAATATGAGTCTAAATACAGGTGATGAAGGGTATAATAATGGCCAAAAGTATGGGCAAAAAGGTACAATATGTGGTCCCAACACTATCCGCAAGGGAATGGTTTAGCTGAGTCATCAAACAAGAGTTTAGTCAGAATCATAAAGAAGCTACTTGAACAAAATGCCAGAGGTTGGGATTCCAAACTGAAGTTTGCCTTGTGGGATGACAGGGTAACATGTAAGAAATCAATTGGTATGTCTCCTTTCAAGTTGGTATATGGTACTGAGGCCATATTTCATGTTCAACTTGCATTACCAGTGGCAAAATTCTTACAAGAAACTGATTATGAACCAAGTGATTTGGCTAGGAGGATTCATAATTTGATAGAATTGCAGCAAGATAGAGAGCAGCTCTTAGAAAAAACTGAATTGCGTCAGGAAAGGATCAAGCAAACTTTCGACAAGAAAGTCAAATCAGATGTCTTCAAAACAGGGGATATGGTCTTAAAATGGGATGCAGTAAGGCAGGAGAAAGGGAAACACGGAAAATTTGAGGCTCTTTGGACATGTCCTTTTATCATAACATAGGTGCAGCAGAACAATACCTTTGTTCTCCAAACTCTTTCAGGTGAGCCAGTATTAGGGGGTCCTTTCAACGGACACTTCCTGAAGATATATTTCTCATAAGGCTTCCTTTGAAGCCAGGTTCTTCTTGTACATATTCTCTTTTTCAGTTTTGTTTTCTTTGTTTTTGTCATTCAAATAACTCCATGCCCAATGGTACTAGCAACTATTTTTCAAATTGCAATAAGGCTATTGAGTCTAGCTAGGTTCTTGGTCACCTCACAGGGAGATGCCCATCCCAGTTGGAGCCAAATGTTAACTCCCAAAATGAAACCGTCCTTTTGGTTGAATTTTGTAGTGGATAGCATGGCCATCGGTAGTGTTCTCAAGATATTTTTGAGTTTTTATAGCTGAAAAATTTTAGGTTTTGGTGTGTCTTAAGGAAATAATTTGACCCATAAAGTCTTCTTTCCAAAATTTTCATTTTTACTTTCCTCAGCTAACCTTTGTCCGAAAATTGATTGTGCGCTATGGAAAGTATCGACTTTCAGCATCTAAGGAGCTCTTTTCATTTACTTGGTGCGTTGTTGAAAGTGGTAAAGTTCAAAAGGTTCGACAATCAAGTTCGCGGGTGGCGCGCTGTGGAAAATACATACTTTCCATAGCTAAGGAGTGTCTTTTATAAAGCGGTGCGTTGTTGAAAGTGCATACTTTCAGCAGCTAACAGGGGTTTTACAAGGGGTCGCGCACTGGTGAAAGTGGCGAGCGGGCAGTTGATAGAGGCGCTTTCCACGGGCCGTTGTTGAACAAAGCGGGAATCACGTACGTGATATTCACGTATAACAGTAATGATGATATGATCACCCCACGTCAGAGTAAATCCAAGGCATGCGCTGATAGGAGTGGGCAATGATAGGAACTCAAGCATGCATGTCAGGATATGACTGTAATTTGAATCCGACCCAGAACTCACGCATAACACTCATGGCATCCGAGATGGTAGGTTCGTCTTCAGTGATGCAGGTACAGAGGAGGTACCGCTAGCTTGACAACATCAAATCAAGCAATGGTTTTCATATCACAAATCGCTTCCGGAATGTTGTGGAAGTGTTCATTCATTTCAAAATAGAGCCGAAGCCCGAACTGCTTTCAACAGCGCAGAACCTCGGCTCGACTGGCAGTTATAGGGGTTACAATTGTCAAGTTTTTTGAGCTGCACAATGGTAAGAAAACGCAGTGGCGCTCTACTCAAGTGAGAACTGGATAACTTATCCTTTCTACAATCACACCCCGAGGTTCAGAGGCATTTTGCAAATGCAGGGTGTATGGAATTCGTAGAAAAGTTACAAGTTGGGTGCCACCAGGCCACAGCTGAATCCTTTGCCAAGACTTTCGATGGAAATAAATCTCGGGTCGGGTCTATGGAAATCAAAGTGGATGAGGCTATCATTGCCGCAGCTACAAGATTTCCAAGAACTGGTCAGAGCTGGTTTAAAACCACTGCTCCTAAAAATTTGGATTTCAGGGTCTATTTGAAAGAGGGGTACAGACACAAAGCATGGAGAAAAGGTATGTTGGTTTCATATCTAGATGAAGAATGGAAAGAATTGTTCAAAGGTATCCAATTGTACATTACCTCAGAAGGAAGATATGATAAATTGATGATGTACCACTTTAAACTCCTGGATCACTTCACAGGAAAGACCCCTATCAATTTTCCTTATTTCTTATATCAAAGTTTGATTAAAGTATGCAAGAGGATTAGAGCTCAACCCTTGAGCGTGAAAACCACTCTATGTCACCTCGGCCTCATAAAATTGATTATCCTGGAAGAATTGAAACAACAGGAGAGAAGCTGGGAGCACTTTCTGTTCTAGGAAGGTTTTGAAACCCAGAACCAGACTGCAAATGAACAAATGGCGGGAGCAAAGAAACAATCATCTCCTCAAAGAAGCTCAAGAAAAAGAAGGGCCTTGCCAGGACCTTCAGAGGACAGAATTTCTGGAATGAAGCCTCATAGGTTAAAGAGAAAGTTAAATTTTGAGCTGACCACAGAGCAGACTACCCAGCAGAATATAGGGCATCCTACAGAGCAGAGTGCAGGGAAGAATATACTTAACCTACCCTATTCAGATTCAGAATCTGAGCAGCAAAATCAATGCCCTGTCATTAAGAGTTCTGAGCAATCAACTGAGTGTGCACAGAACTATGAAACCTTCAATCAAACAGAACAGGGAGAATCATCAAAAAACCCTAGATCAAATAAATCTCAGAAGATTAAACATCTCAAGGAAGTAATTGCCCAGCAAGAGGTCTTGGAGCGGGTGATTAAAGATAGGTATAAAAAGTTATCTGATAATTTCACCAAGACAAATGTTGCGTTTGAAAGATTGGCCAAGGAAAGTGTTAGAGAGAAGAAGAGGAAGAAAAAGCTCACCAAAAACTACAACAACTTGTGGTGGCTTGCCAAACGCCTCAAAAGGAAGATCAGGAGGTTGAAACAAAAATTGAGGCAAAAACCTCAGCCAGACCTGAAAGTTCTTGCTCAAGTTGCCGTCAATATGCAAGGTGAGAAATCGGATGCCCATTGATTTTGGTTTAACATCAAATTTCGGAGGTGAAAACTCTTTTTGTGCGTAATCGGGACTTTCAATAGTGCAAGGATACTATTCTATTACCCGTTAGTTGTGGAAAGCGACAGCTTTCAACAGCTAACCCGTGAAGAAATTAAACGGTTGCACTGTTGAAAGCTGGGAAAGCAATTTTTGAAGAGAAAGACACAACAGTTCATGCCAAACGGGTTCTGAAGGGATTCCAGTGTATCAGTGGACTATTAGATCAAATGCAAGAAGTTCAACATTAGGGATTCGAGGGATTTTTGGTTACACATTCCAAACCATTTCCTAAAAACTCGACCATAAACATTGGAAAATTGAACAGTCACATACAGGTGTCCTGCTATTTTCACCACATTGCACATACTAAGAGTTGAAGGAGGCAGATGGCGATTTTGGAGACTGAAGACAGATCGACTATTTAGTTTAGTTGTTGAAGACTTTAATTTCAAGTTGTTTAGATAGAATAGAATTGTTTTTATTAAATACAGATCCATGTTTTTAGGATATGTATAACTGCTTGTAAGAGGCTATAAATGCCTGTTTTTTATATCAAAGAAGGGTTCGATTCTAGATACAGTAATACTCTTTGTACTCAGACATTTCATTGCTAATATAGATCACAGGTTTCTTTCCATTTTGGTAGCATTTTTTCATACTTCTTCTTCACTGTTATATTGTTGTCAAACCTTGAATAGTTGTTATCCTATTGTTTGGTTCATGACATTATAATCAGTTCCTTTAGTTGTTTATTAGACCCTGCCTTGCACTGGTTTATGAACAATCTTTTCTTCATCCACTGAAATTTATTTTACTGTTTAACCAATCTTGGAGAGCACTGTATATTTGTTTACCATTTTGATGTCTGAATGTCATAAGTTGAATTGAGTTATCCCATTGATCCATCTTTACAAAATACAAAAACATTCATTTCTTAAGTTACCAAGCACCTTTGGTCTGCAACCACAAAGGGTTTCTTGGAGTGATAACAGGTTCTACACTTCTAGGGTTGTTAGAGGCGCTACAGATCTTACAGGTGGATACCGGTGGCCTCTCACCTAATCCAACAATCTTGTTTTGTATGTTTTCATGTCAACACATCTTGTTGTACTTCTAGGGCCATTCTGGAGCCATAGGCAATGTTTTTTTGGCTCACCACAGTCAAATTGTATAAAGAGATAGAGTTTGAAGGCATAATGTGTAGTTCTCTAAAATACCTTTCCAACGGGCTATCACGCGCCTAAAACGAAGGTCGTATGCAAAAGTAACGACCCCTGGAAGTTGAGGTACCAACTTACCCATAGGGGCCCACATGACTTTTGGCGTTTCACCTCCTAGGGTTAGATTTTTGGATGTCTAGGGTTTTGAAATTCATGAGTAATATCAAAAAGGCCTCTGGAGCCTCATTGTAATCATTCTTCTCAGACGGATGTGCGTAGAAGCCACATCTCTTCTCATAGATAACTACCACCATTCAAGCAAGTGTTTCAATTCTGCAATTTTATAGTTTCAGCCTATTTCATTTATTCAATAGAAGATATTGTTCACTCGATATCTGTGTTGTTCTTCATATCTATGTGTTTATTGTATTCAGTCTATTAATCAGTTTGTTCCGCTCCTAAATCTGGATCACCTCACTAAAGGAACGTGGTCATACCACATTTCATAAGGAGTCTTGTTCTCAAGAGCATGATATGGATTTTTGTTTTTTAAATACACTGTACACAGAACTGCATCAAAACAAAACATTAACTTCATATTCTTGAAAAATAACATTGAACATACCATATTCAAGAGTGTTCTAATCATTCTTTCTCCTACACCATTCTAGTGGGGATTGTATGGAACAATGATTTGATACTTAATCCCATGTTGGAAAAGATAGATTATAAACTCATTAGAAGTATATTCCCGTCCATTATTAGTACAAACAGTGCAAATATGAGATTGTGCTTCATTTTCAATCCATACAAAAAAAAAAAAATGTTTCAAATTCTTGAGATTTTTGTTTCAACAAATAAACCCAACACGTCCTAGTGTAATCATCAATAAAATTCATGATATATTTATTATCAAAGCATATGCAACAAGCATGGGGTCACACAAATAAGAGTGTATCAACTCTATCTTTCTATATGCTCTCAAAGTGGAATCATGAAAGGGTTGCTTGCTATGTTTACCAAGGATACATGCATCACATTGCTCCAAATTTCTTGGAGTGGTAGGAAACCCAGAAATGCCATTTTTCTTCAATATACGAAGACTATCATAAGTGATGTGCCAAAATATATCATGTCATAAGAGACTAGATGAAAATGTACCTTTATCATGGTGAGAGAGGTATGCAAAATTCTGTGCATGTTCAAATGTCCCTTTTTTCTTCGATAATCTCTTATCCTCCCATCCTGTCATGATGACCATGTTGTCGAAAGACCTCCTTATTTCAAATTTTCCATTAAACATGTGAATAGTATGGCCTTTCTATTGAATGTGCATAAGATACAATGGGTTGCTCTGCAACTCAGGAAGATAGAGAACATCATGCAGAATAAAATCCAGGAATCCATGCAATTTGGACATGATGGTGCCAATTCATGTAGGTTTGAGACTATATCTATCTATAAAGTATACTCCACCCTCTATATTTTTATCCAATTCCTCAAATAAGTCTCTCCAAAAATTCATTTGGCAAGTAGCATTGGTGTCAAGCAACCATGCATCTCTCAAAGAAGCAATTGTGAATTTTTGAACAAATCTTCATTTATGCCAATATTGCAATGAGTAATAACAAAATGAGCAAATTATGAAAATATAGCTTTTTATTCCTTTTGTTCCTACTTTTCTTTGATCTTATCCCATGGGATCCTACATGTATTTTCATCATGTCCATTCTTTCCACAATGAAAACAGTGAAGATCAGATCTCTCACCTTGATTATGCCTACCCCCTCCCTCTAAAATAATTGTGTCCACATCTTATATTACTACTTTCTCCTCTAGAAGAATCATGTGATTGATTCTTCCCTTTTTGAGAAAGGAACAAAGTCTCTCCAATGGGATGAATTGTCTTCTTCTTGAAATTTTTCTCATGTTCTGCAATTTTCTCCACCAAATAGTCAAAATTGAGGGACTTCAATTGTCCACTAGCTTGAAGTGATTCAAGATAGTGAGAATATGTGGGGTAAAGGGATTTGATGAAGGTCATGACACAAATGTCTATCTTCGCACCAATAGCATCAATTTCATGCACCATGGATTTAAGTTTGGTGCTAAATCCATGTGATCATTATTCTTCAACTCTAGGTTGAAGAGCTTCAACTGCAATTGAATTAGATCCAATTTTAAATGTGAATCATATAAATCTTTCAACTTCTTCAAAGCACCCCAATAATATTATATATATATATATATATATATATGATGTGATGACTCACCTCTTCACTTACATAAGTAGCAATCAAGGCATATAATTTCTTATCTTTATTCGCCCATATTGCAATCTCTTAATTAGGGATTCTTAGTGGCTAAAGATGCTCAAATTGAGAATCTTAAGGTAATAGGGGACTCCATGATGATAACTGAAACAATTTTGGGTATAATATCCCCATCATATAGCATGTTATCAATTTTGATTGCTTGAATCAACAAACAATTAGGCTCTTGCATTGGCATCTCCTTCTTCCATGTGTTAAGAAGATTGAATTCAGATGTTGATTTTTGGGCTAATAGGGTGCTATCCCAAGGCTTTGGGGACCTATTAAAAAATGAGGTCCTCCATTTTAGCCAAATCCCCTAGTGAATTCATGGACGGTCTCATACACCAATATATATTAACTCCACAAATGGATATGAAGACAATCAATCAAGTTAATGTCATTAGAAGTGTTGAGTAGAGGACACCAGCTAGGACTAGTTTCATGTGCACAATAAACATTGCCTCATGCGAATAATACCGTGGTCTTATTTTGCACAATTTTTGTGGGATAATGTTGGAACCATAGAGGAGAATTGACTGCAAGATCAACCTAGAATTGGTACCAACAAAACCCATGGTATGTCTACTTGTCGTCGGGCTTATGGTTGGTTTACCCTGCAATTCCATGAATCATTTCCTGCATTGGACAATACATTCGATGGTTAGTCGAGAGTTTAAGGTTAAATCCAAGACTTCATCCGCATGTGCAACATAGTATCAATCTTTATTCAAAAAAAAAAATCAACTCCTTTCGAAGGTTATTTCAGGGTTTGTTCTAGTGGGAATTAGTGAAAAATGCAATCTAGACTCTGGGATTCGGGTTTGGTTTTGCATCTACGAGCTCATAGAATACAATTGAAAAGGAGTGGCATTAGTATTTGGATCGATTCCCTATACCTTTCATTCCTAGTTCTAGATCCTAGTATTAATTTTATACTTTGTCTCACCCTCAACTAGGAAAAATCGTCCAAGTTATATATTTCAAATTATAATCTTGTAGAAGCATATTCTTATAATTATGAATTGGGTATTTGGGGCGGAATGCGCAAGGGGAGTGACTTTTGACTCTGATGGACAAAAATGTATAGATTATTCATGGGGTTTAATTCAATCCACTAACAACAATGCATAAGTGTTGGCAGTCTATATGGGCATGCATCTTATCTCTAACAAAAGTTTGGCTAAAGTGGTGGTAATAGGGGACTCTCATCTTACAATAAAGGTACTTAGAAGGAAAATTAAAATTTTCCACCCTACTCTTGAGTCTATATTTTCTCGCATCAAAACTCTTGAGTCTATATTTTCTCGCATCGGAACTCTTGAGGAAGAATTTGAAAAGGTCAGTTACTACCACGTCCTCGAGCGACATAACTCCATAGCAGATTCACTCGCCAAGGATGATAAAAATATGAACCAGAGAATCCTAAAAAACAAAAACATAATCATTCATGAACTCCTCCCCTAAGTTACGAAGAAGTGGCACTGGTGGTAATCCAAGAAATTTTTTTTTGGTATAAAACAAACAAGATCAATTCTAAATCATGGTCAAGTATACTCCTTTCCTCTCGTCTTACTTCTCTTCCACATTAGAACATTTTGGGACCTCAAGGATGACCTGGAACCCACGTCACAGTCTATGTGGACTCACCAGATGGCACTCTCATGCAAGGAACACGCGGCCTCCTTACTCATCCCTCCAATCATTTATGTCGCATCCAAGTATCCTCAATATTTATGGGCCTACTCTCGGCACCGTGTGAACTTTTGCACCCATTATGTTTCCATGTCTGGATCCTCTGTCTCAAGAAAGCCATGGATACAGATTCTAATCCACTCGTGTCAACAAGATTCATTCACCCGCCGAGGTTGTTATTATTCCAAATTATGGCGCCGCCTCTTTGTTCATGGGAATTGTAGGATTTACGACCCGGTTCAAGCGGCTTTGTCATTCAAATTCGAAGAGAACAAGCAAGTTGGAAAAACATTCTCATTTTCTGGCATACAAGTGAGATTCAGGCATATCGCCCGCACTACCATCATTGTCCCAACTCCCCGAGTATGTGACGATGCAACATAGATTCATGTGGATGTAGCAATTACACAATTATCTCTCTCCATGATCAAATCAGAGCCCATCAAGAGGAAATTTTGGATTCCAGAAACATGATGGCCCAGCCGCAACAACAAATTCAAATGCAGGAAATAAGGAGAAATGTGGATATAGTTGTAGTTATGAGGGAATTTAACCAGTTTTCAAAATGGGGGTAAAAATAACGACTAATGCAATCTCTAAAAAAATGAAACTTTGAATGGTTCTCATCAAGTCAGTAACTATGTTACAAGAGAAAGAATTAGGTCAAAGGATAATGGTGGCTCACATAATTGGACATGCAATATTTGTGGCCATCCTAGGTTGGTAATTATAGTAGGGTTAGGCAACATGTTTTGAGGATTCTAAGTAAAGGAGTAATTGTATGCCTAAAGCTAACAACAACTTAAAAACCTGAATTTTGAGGTTGCAAAGGGAAGTGGATGTAAAAGGGATTTTTTTAGTATAATTGTCACCTCCCAATATCCCATCCATTGTTATGCCTCCACCATCAACGGTAGGAATGTTTTATAAAAAAAATAAGAGTTATACATCTTGTCTTATGCAATACGTGCCACATTCATTGGAATATATAATATTCAACAACGAGGTGACACAGATGATGTCATTGGAAAAATTATTGTTGCTAATAGAATTCCATTCCGTGTTACTTGATCTTCTTATTATAAGGAAATTGTCCTATCAATTGCAATAACAAGACCCTCATATGTACCCCTTAGTGAACATAAGTTAAAAACAACAATTTTAGACTCGAAAAGTATAAAAAAGATAATGTGTAAAAGGAGCAATTGAGATAGGCATGGGTGAGGGTAGGGTGCTCTATTATTATGGATGGGTGGATATGTCACAAAGAAAATCATGAATGTGGGTGTCTCGTTTCCTTGTTTTTTGAGAAAATAAATTATATTTTCACAAGTTTTTCAACTTATGGTAAACAAATGTATTTTTTTAATTTAGAATTTCACTTTACAATAAAAACAAAACTTGTCAAGAATTTTTTTAGCTTTCTATTGATTATTTTTCGAATTTGTTTTATTGACATTTTATATGTCAATTTAGCAATTGTTTGAAAATATGTTCCTTAAAAATGAAAGGAATGATAATGAGTCTTTTTTGGGTGTCAATGTACTCATTATTAAACTTTTGTTTATGAAAAATGAAATATGTTGCAACAATCTAAACAACCTCTGTTAATGTATGACTATAGTTTTGAATTTAACGAATGGATATTATAATTACTACAATTTTTTGAATTTGACCAATCTGAATAAGTTCCAGATTTTAAACATGTTTAGTATGACACCATGTATCTGCATTAATTTTTATTTAAAAGTAAAATCTAAAAATACCACTTTGAAGAGGATAGTGAAAGGTTATATAATATAAATTTTACATAATTTTCCATTGTGTATTATTGCAGATATTGATTTTTCATTTCACTGAATCATATTTTCATCTAAAAAAATATGCAAACATTTTTTTCAAAAATTAATTAAAATTATTAAAAAACAATTAAATTGAATACAAATTGTATCAAATGAAAGTAGATTCAATTCTAAAAATGTTGGTATCAGTTCCAAAACTAGATTCATAATATGTTAAGGAGTCTGCTCCTTCCAAAGTTGGAGTAAACTGGAGATAAATCACAATTTTCTAAACATTGTCATAGTTGTAGGTGTTCGGTTGAATTAATAATTCATCCGAAAGTTAGTTTTTTGGACCGAAAGTTAGATTTAACAAAATGACTAATGTTCATACAAAAATCTATTTTTGGCCGAAAATTTGAAAATGCAAACATTTGTTAGTCGATGCATGAATGTCGAGGGCACCATTAGATTTAACTTTCGACCGAAAAAAATATTTCGGTTGAAAATGTGTGTCATTTATTTATTCGAAAAGGTTAAAGAGTTCAACTGAAAATTTTCATTAGCAACTTTTTCGTGACCTAATTCTCACAAAAGTGTTACCCACATTCAGGATTCATAATGACGTCTATATTAGGTCCAATCTTTCTTAGAGCCATTGATTGTTCTGGAAAGCGCAAGGATGCAACTTTCCAATTTAAGCTTCTTTGGGGTGCTATAGAGGATGTCAGAGCTGACAATGTGGTGCAGGTGTGACAGATGCAACAAAAAATTGTAGATTGGTTGGGATATTAATTCAGAGCATATATAAGCATATTTATTGGACTGCTTGTTGTGTGAATTCACTCAACAATGCAATGAAGGACATTGGAAAAATCTAGTGGGTATCGAACTTGGTGACAACTACTAAAGATGTGTAGATGTTTATCTACAACTACCACACCGCCTTAGCCATGTACATATTTCACACAAGGAAGGAATTTCTTAAGGCCACTGATACTAGATATGATAGTTATTTTCTCTTATTGGAGAAGATGTTGGAGGTATAACCACCATTGCATCTCCTGGTTGTGAGTCCAAAGTGGGAAAGGTGGCACCAAATCTAGTGCAAGGCTCAACACTAGTGCTATGGACATCAATACTAACATACATAGAAAGGCCAATGCCCTTGGTAGACCCACCAAACCAAGTATTAGTCCATCCCCAATAACTAACTATGCTTGCTTCTGGGAGGACATTATCTTAAAATGATCAAGGGCTTAAGGTTAGTCTATTAAGGCTCATGGGCTTAAGGTAAGGCTATTCTCATTAGGAAATCTCCTGGGCTTCGAATTAATATTTCTATTCTTTATCTTCTTCTTCATAGAAGAAAAGATGGATGTGTCCCCTATATAAGAGAACAAGAGATTAGGCACAAAAGAAATAAATCATCCAATAACTCAGCTAATTAGGAAACATTCACATGCAAGGAGAAATCCCTAATGGTGAGGATTGAGAGTACGATTAAATTCCCTGAAAGTCCAATTAATCTAGCTATGAACGAAGGTTACAAAATATGCAGAAATCCACCTAAATATTTTGGGAAGGAAATAGATTCATTCAATATGAATCCATGAGATTGTTGGCCCTTCACCAAGTTTTGGAGATCCTTGGTTAGGTTTGACCTATTTTGGGACTTCGACAGGCTATCGAAGGTGAAGCACAATTTGAAGCAGAGATCGTGGGATCTCGGCCCCTTTTTAGGGATTTTTGGGTTTGGGGCTTATGTAACAGGTATGGGGATGTCATCCCATGGGTTTACCCATGTTTAGGCCCATTATGTAATGTATAAATAGAAATCTAGGTGATGTAAGTAAGTGGTGCAATGTTAAGTGCAAGTGTGTGATGCTAAGTGCTAAGGGAAAGTGAAGGCCAATGTGCTAAGGGCAAGTGAAGGCCAATGTGCTAAGTGAAAGTGGTAGTTGTAAATGCTTTGTGCACACTATATGAGACTTGCAAGGCTAAGTGCAGGTGACTGTAAGAGATTGTGTAAAGGCTTTGTGTTGTAACCTAGCTCGGGGAAGGAGGATCTGGCGAGGTGCACGCAGATCTCTCCTATGCGGAGTAGGATATTGTGGATCTGTGCATGTAGAATATTGACAGAAGACAATAAAGAGAAGAAGATTTGGTGGGCGTAGCCCCAGGCTAGGGGTGAACCATGTATATCCTGCGTTATGGTTGCTTTGTGCATTTAGATTATTTCTTGGTGCCTTTGATGTGATTTAGGCTTAGTGTTGTTATCTTTATGAATGTTGGAAGCATCTGATATAATAACTTAGTGCTCAGTGATGTGAATGAATGCTAGATCTGATCTATGTTGATGTGCTTAGTACTTGAATGTGTTCAATCTTGTTGAATACTGCGATGCACTATAATTAGGGTTTATCTGCGTTGTAGACAAAGATTAAGTACTAATGAATGACAACTACTAAGTGCTTTGTTAGAGTATTGTAATCACATATTTGTGTCTCAGCTAAGGTTGCAGACACTGGAGTCCTGCAACCACCCCTGACTCTACCTTGGGTGAGACTTCATCAGCTTTGTAGGTGTTGTCAAAAGGGTCAGTAGTTACGGTTTTGTTGGTGCGATGTTGAAGCGTTGAACCCTGGGTATGTCCCTGTGCCAACAAATGGTTTTGTTGTCGGGACCTGAAACTATGATTGCTAGGAACTGAGGAAAAGAAAGAAAGCTCTATGCGTAGATATGTTTCTTTAGTGCACAATATTCTACTTGACTGTGAAAGCTCTATGTTAAGAAAATAAGTCTTATTTGAAGAAAAGAGGTAAGATCTGAAAGCTTTGTTCTTTGATAAAGGTAAGATCAGTGAAATTTTTTATTAAAGAGGTAAGATCTGAAAGCTTTGTGCTCTGTTAAAGGTAAGATAAGTGGAAATTTTTTCTTCAATAGTATGGATCTAGGTATTTTTGATAAATTTTGTCCTAGTCTGAAAACTAGGGCACAGCTAGAAGAAAGAAGGTTTGATATGAGTAGATCTAATAGAAATAATAAAAGATATGTTATTCCTATGCATAGAAAGAATCTTTGGACTAACAAATGGATGCAGAATCCTAGGAAGAATTTTATGCAGGTTAGTTACTATGATCCTAGTGCGCAGTACAAGAAAGGTTGGGGATCCTTTAAGAGAAAGAGAGGATTAACCCTTTTTTACAGCTGCAGAAGGTCTAGCCATCTTACTAAGGATTGCCCTGATAGAATACCTAGTTGTCTTTGTTGTAAAGATATGGACCATGACGTTCTGAATTTCCCTAGAATGATTGCTAAGGTTGAAAGAATGAATATGAGACAAGAAAACCCTGAGGAAAGCCAAAAAACTGAGACCATGGCAGAACCCCAGAAAGAATCAGAGTCTGTACTACTAAAAATGAAAGAAACCCTGAATGACCACATAGACATCAACTTATCAGAGATATTCAAAGAGAAAGAGTGCATAGAAACAAAAATAGGAGACTTCAACATAGACTGTGTCCTGGATGAGGAAACACAAGTGAATATTATGACAGAAAGAACTTGGGAAATTTTAGGAAAGCCTGCTATGATTCCTTCATTGGGAGTAATATGATTATTTAGAGGAAAGATAATAACCCTATGTGGAAAACTTACTCAGATATCTATGAGTTCTCATGGAACTTTGTTAGAGGAAGAATTTGAGGTTGTTAAATTTATTGAGAACAATGCCCCATTTTCCATGTTACTAGGAAAAACCTGGATTGAGAAAGATCATATCTAGAGAAAAGAAGAGGAAGATATAGAACATAAAAATCAAGAATTAAGGGACTTCATGTCTAAGAGAATAACACACTTGCTGGAAGAACAAGAAAACCAATCGAAGCTACTGAGGACCAGAAATCTAGATGTCGAAGTTGAAAGAACACAAGTAGACCTGAAACACCCGTCTGTACAAGAGAGTAGAGCACCTACCCCAGACAGAGAAGAAGTATTAGCCTTTAACCCTATGAAAGACCATCAACATCGCAAAGTTATTATGCCAAGGGAAGATAAGAATCATAATGGGAAGAGGAACCCAGTAGCGCAAATCACAGGGAAGAAGGATAGAAAGCTCAGCAAGAAGAAAGTAAAGTTGGAGAAATAACAAGAAGTTCCAGAGAAGACTTCACAGAAGGAAGGTCTCCAAAATTCAAACTTTGTTGAAATATCAGAGCAACTCAGATTGGCACTTCGCCATGGTGGAGTGATATGGCCGTTGGAGCCATTATAACCGTTAGATTGACGTTCTCAAATAGTTAGAACAACAGTTATGATCATAAAGCTCGCCATCGAATCGTTGGGACGACGACGTAATAGACAGAACTGCATTGATGAAGGCTTCTTGTTTGTTGGAATGATCTGTTACATCGTTGTCTACTTATCTCGTCAATTGTTGCAATGAGAAATCTTTCACGAATTGTATACGAGCCAACTAGAAGACTCATTGTTACTGTGTTATGCTTATTGAGACCTTTCCATCCATTCTATTGCATTGCAAAATTGTTCATCAGCCTAAGACATGCGATCTCGAGCGTGCATCTCGTATGAGCTCAACGCTGTGGAAAATCAGTAGAGGAAATTTTAATCTATATAATGGCAGAGAGAGTGATTTCCACAGGAGTTCAAGCCTCATCGATGAGAGGAGTGCAATCCTCCTCGTCGACTGCTTGCAGATCCGGACCATCCGTTCTGCAGAAGAGAAAAGGACTAAGCATAGAGATGAATTAGCAAACACGAAGTTAATCCCATCCATCCTTCTTGACTACATCCCACCTCTAGCCAGTGTGGTGAGTCGTGATAGTGTCCCAAGGGATTTCGACTACACAGTTATCACGGTGTACCTCCCGAAGGGGATACGCATAGTCAGATCACAATTGGAGAGAATTCCAACTCTGAAGATCAGTGACTATAATCTAGGAGACCGCAAGACCTGTGCCATGCTTGCGCCTCACAAGTACTTGACCAAGAAGAAGGGAAAGAAATCAAAAAGCATTCCCCAACCATGTACCATGAACATCGTGCAGTCCACTATCCTGAACGTAATGAAAATCCCACATTTTGGAAGGCACCAGGAGGGTAACATGTGCGTTAAACTCCTGTTGTCATGCTTCCACGACGGTTACTTATGGCTAGACAGACTCATCACCGTTGATCCGATGCTAATCCATAGGATCACCAGCCTAAGTATGCAGGGACCCAACCCACAGGAATTTTACCCAGGGAAGGCTACAAATCGCGCCCTGGCACAAAGGATTAAAGATACTTATGACGATGTAGAGAAGGGAACGCGAGGATACAAGGTAGCCTCCATTCAAAATGGCGTAGTGTGCCTTGCTTTCCAGTTGATCGTTGGTAAGATAGTAAGGAATAAAATACCCATGTAGGTCACGGGGTTTGTCATTGACCTCATAGGAAAGTGCGTGGAGGGATTACAGATGAACTGGGCTAGTTACTTAGTCAACTAGCTAGAATTGGATTGTCGCAAAGCTCAGGATCAGGGATATGAGTTCCACTTTAGCTGGATCCTGATCCTCATCGCATTTACATCTTGGGAGATGCCAGAAGGTGCGACCTTCCCTGACATTGAGTCGTTCGAGCTGCTTGCTGCGAAGTTTACCACGCATTGGTATTCGAGCGATATGGGAAAACAGTGGCAGTCGAACACAGTATTCCATACCTACTACTTGTAGCTGAAATGGGATATTGAGTCATTCCCCCATATGACACTGAACACTTTGGACAGATTCAGGCCCATGATGAATTTTCGCGCAGATAGGCATTTTATATATATCACTGCGCGCACAGACGAGAGTAAATAAGAGCTATAGTCATACTATAAGATCATCGTGGAAGATATGAAGGCGATCACTAAGGAATGGCCCACAAAGTACCTTATAGCAATAGACCAGGCAGAACTGTCCAACCCATAACTCATTGGAAACCCGGTGGTTACCCGTGAAGAGTATGATGCACCCAGCAGTATAAGGAAGAAAAAGAAAGAAGAGGTACAACAACTGGACAAAATCTTAGAAGAAACTACTTCAGACTCACCTGGTGAAGGAGGTGGTGAAGAAGTGGACAAATAAGAGAAAGAAGGGGAAGAAGACAAGAAGAAGCAAGGCGAAGTAACACCACCACAAAATCCCCCTGATGATGCAGATCCAACATGAGAAAAAATAGTTTCTCATGGAGCAGGTTGGAGTAAAAGAAGCAATCAACAGAGCACTTTGCTCTATGATGGGCTTAGAACAACTGGTCGAAGACCCAATAGAGCATTAAGTGGCAAGGATTCTTGAAGCCATTCAACAGCTTCAACATATAATAATAAATCTATAGCTACAAACAGTGCCTAGCACTCTGCAGGATGTGCGGGATCAAAGAGAAGCAATTGCTCGGAGCGCAATTGAGAGAATCAAGGCCTTCGTTGTGGAATGTAAATAGCTAAGTGATCGCAGCACATAGACTTATGAGCGACTCACTGAGGATCCCAAACTAAAGAAACTGGAGTCATAACTCCAGGAGGCAAAGCAGCAAGCAGCAACAGTTCAGGCACAATTGAAGCTCTTGTCAGCAGTTGAGAGAATGAAATGATCCCAGGAACAACGCATTGTCCAACACAAATTCCATACCATATAGAGAAAATTCATGGAAGTGACTCAAAGGATCCAGTCAACCTAGGACACAGCTTGCCAACTATTCAAAGAGATTGAAGGACGAGGAGCAGAACTAGAACAGGTAGTCACTACAGTTGAGAAATGATTGGAAGGACCTGTGAATGAGGCAATTCTTGAGGAGTTCTTCGAGCAGGAGGCCTTGGCACAACAACAGGTCGAAGCAAATCGAGCCAAGCTCGTGGATTTTGAGGAAAAATTAACCAAAGAAAAGTGACTCGGGACACGTCACAAGTGAGTGTTGGGGGTCTGTTGGCCCTTGACCAAGTTTTGGAGATCCTTGGTAAGGTTTGACCTATTTTGGGAATTTGAAAGGCTGTCGAAGGCAGAGCGCAAGTCGAAGTAGAGCTCGCGGGATCTAGGCCCCTTTTTAGGGATTTTTGGGTTTTGGGCTTATGTAACGGGTATGGGGATGTCGGCCCATGGGTTTACCCATGTTTAGGCCCATTTTGTAATGTATAAATAGAAATCTAGGCGATGTAAGTAAGTGGTGCAATGATAAGCGCAAGTGTGTGATGCTAAGTGCTAAGGGAAAGTGAAGGCCAATGTGCTAAGTGCAAGTGGTATTTGTAAATGCTTTGTGCATACTGTATGAGACTTGCAAGGCTAAGTGCAGGTGACTGTAAGAGATTGTGTAAAGGCTTTGTGTTGTAACCTATCTCAGGGAAGGATGATCTGGCGAGGTGCATGTATATCTCTTGTCCTATGTGGAGTAGGATCTTATGGCTCTGTGCATGTAGAAGATTGACAGAAGACAATAAAGAGAAGAAGAGTTGGTGGATGTAGCCCCAGGTTGGGGGTGAAACATGTATATCCTGTGTTATGGTTGCTTTGTGCATTTTGATTATTGCTTTGTGCCTTTGATCTGATTTATGATTAGTGTTGTTATCTTTATGAATTTTAGATGCATCTGATATAATATCTTAGTGCTCAGTGATGTGAATGAATGCTAGATATGATCTATGTTGATGTGCTTAGTACTTGAATGTGTTCAATATTGTTGAATACTGTGTTGCATTGTAATTAGGGTTTATCTACATTGTAGACAAAGATTAAGTACTAATGAATGACAACTGTTAAGTGCTTTGTTAGAGTATTGTAATCACATATCTGTGTCCCAGCTAAGGATGCAGACACTGGAGTCCTACAACCACCCCTTCCTCTACCTCGGGTGAGACTTCATCTTCTTCACAGGTGTTGCCTAAAGGGCTGGTAGTTAGGGTTTTGTTGGTGCGTTTTTGAAGCATTGAACCCTGGGTCTTCCCTTGTTCCAACATAGATCCTCTCCAGACCTTTGGGCTACTAATGGGTTGTATAGTATAGTTCCTTAGTATTGATTGAGTGACCTTGAAATTAAGGAGGTTGGTTTGTGTTCCTATGACACCAACAACCTCTCCTATAGAAGTTGGCCATCCTTATTTATGAAAAAGAAGAAAGATATCAAAACCCATAGGATAGACTCTCTCTCTCACTATGGGAAAGAAAGAATGAATATTTGGAGAAGCAAAATTAGTTCCCCCCTTTATTCAGAATTTTGGGTGGTTCTCAGAAGAATATAATGAAAAATATTATCCCTAGGGTTGATACGAATAGGAATGTATAAACCAATGCTTCCATAGATTCGATCGTAATTTACAATTATGGAGATAAATTTCGTACTAATATTAATTAGAGAAGATATAGGAGCCATTGCCATTAGTGGTATTAATAGTATTTACCACTGGAACCATTGTGACCTTAATAGATGATGAAGGGTTATAATTATTAGTGGTTGAGGAATCAAATCAATAATAATAGATGACAAATCAACAAGGGGTATAGGAATAGGCCCTTGAATCTGTGCCTATTCCTAGACCCTCATATTTAGTTTCATGTGCGAAGATGGGAATTGTCTTCATAAAAACTTTTAATTATGTTAGGATTTCTTTAGAACCCACACCACAAGCCTGGTCACACTAGACAAGCCACAAAAAGTATATGAGAAAGTCTATCCATCATTCATAAGCTTTGGCACAACGGTTCATGAGATCTGCAATAATACATAACGCTTCTCCTAATTCAATCAAGTGACTATGAGTAGTACTCTGACCATAACATAATTGAAAAATCCCACAATATCGCCTAGCCAGGCCTATTTTTAGGAGACTTCATTACAACCCCAATAGGAGACTTATTTTACCAATTTACTTAGGCGATATAGGGAAGACAACTAGGAAATCCAAGCAAGATAGAGAATATAAATAACTAGGCAGATACTTATTGAGGAGCAGGTGAACCACATCATGCAAATGAAAGATGAAGGTGCAATGAATATAGGTTGGTTGGATGGTAAATGAAAGGATGGAGGGGGGGGCATCCCTTCTTTCTAATTTAATTTAGATGATTTGTTCATAAAAGTTATAGATTTATTTTGTTCTTTTCCCCCAACCCCCATTCGTAAAGGACAAAATACAAGATAGAATTGTGAAAGAAGGTCAGGATTCAAGTGTTGGACAATGATTGGTGGGAATATTGTGGTTATTTGGTGTCATTATTAGATCCTATTGTGTAGGGAATATATTACACTAATTCAAATGCTCCTAGTCTTAGAGAAATCTATGATACTTTTGATAGCATGTTAGGTCATGTGAGGGTGGGCATTTGCAAGAGGGAGCCCACATTAGTGTTTTTTCTTACCTATATTCAACCCATCATTTAGTGTAGATGTGATCGATGATGGACTACAATCAACGCCATGTGTCTAGTCAGATGAATACCACATTAGAGGGATTCCACGTCAGCTCCATATGTCCAGTCAGTTGAGCGCCACATCAGAGGGAGTACACGTCAATGCCATAATATGTAGTTTTGAAGATGCAACATATAGTGCCACATGTCAAGACACATATTGATTCTGTGTCATCTAGTACATGAAGAAGGTGTCCATGCGGAATCCACCTCATCTGCAAAATCAAGATAAGAGATCTTGAAAAATGACTACGTATCAAGACATGGCAGAGATAGTGAGCATGACAGAGAATAGAGAGTATGTGAAGAAAAGAGCACAAACCCACGAACTCGAGGTGAGATATTGAAAATGACTAAGTACCAAGAATCGGTTGGACATAGATGTCTCGAAAAATGTCTAAGTATCAAGAGTAGATTGGTTAGATGGACAAGGTCATGAATGAGAAGAACAAAGATGTCACAGAGTGTTGTGAGATCTGAAAAATGACTAAGTATCAAGAATGAGTTGGATGGACAGAGTCGACAAGAGAAGAACAACAATGTATCACAAACCCAAGGTGAAAGTTCAAAAATTGACTAAGTGTAAGATACCTGTGACAGGAGTTCGAAAAATCAACTAAGTGTCAAGAATCGATTGGATGGTCGAGGTCGCAAATATAAGAATTAGGGAAATGGTGTAGACATGCGGCTCGCAGTGAAATATCGAGAATTAGCTAAATATAAAGAATGAATAAGTGCAAAGAGATTTAGAATAAATGACTAAGTATCAAGAATGATTCATACGGATGAGGTCATAGATTGATCCGAAATTGGATCCAGAAGCCTGACAGGGCTTGAAAAATGCTCAAAAATGAAAGTGCTCGGAATGCGACGAAACCTATGCCATTGCATCCATCTCATCTTCCTGATTCCGGTGGTATATTTACTTTGTCAAACGGGCTCCGTATGGAGAAGATATCGTGTTCTGTCCGATAAGGCAAACAGGCAAAAAAAATTGCTGACTGTGTAGTCCGTACAATCCGTACGGACGCTGACGTGGCATGTCCATACGCTGACATGACAGGTCCATACAGGTGACATGTGGTAGCTCCAGGAGACGACACGTGTCAAGCAGATTTGGACATTTGGGCGTACAGTTGGACCTATCCGAAGGTGACACGTGTCACCACTAAAAGGGTGACATGTGGCACGGGTGACGTCAGCAGGTGACATGGCAGGCTGACAGGGTGGTATGGCAGGGATGACATGCCAAGTTGACGTGCCAGTACGGTTCTGGCATGTGGGCCAATCGGCAGTTGACGCGTGTCATTTTGTGGTTGGTGGTTAAGGTGCCACGTGGCCCAGTCAAGGGTTTCCACGTGGCACCCCGATATTGGTCTATTTGGTTTGTTATGTAAAATTGTATTGGAGTCCATGGGGTTCGACCCCCGGACCTCCCAAACCGGCTACACCTTATCAAAGTCCGCTCAACCACTATACCATCCATTAGTTCTTATGAACCATATGGTTTCGAAAATATTTGAATTTGCCTATGGTTGTAAACGGCGAGGGGTCAGGTCGGGGCTTAGCCCCGACCCGTGGTCATAACCTTTGTTATGTGACCGTGTACATATATATGGCACGGGGTTCTAACACATAGCCGTGGTTACAAAAGTTAGACCATTGGGTCCTATGGTTGCACCAAGAACCGGGAGCTAGCACCGAATGGAGAGGGGCCAACACTTAGCCCTTTGGGCTAGCGCTTGGCCATATGAAGCCATGCGACCATGCAAAGGGGGCGCACGCCCAAGGATAAGGGGCTTATGCCCAAATTATAGTTATAAAGTGGTTTTTCTAATTGATTTTGGGTTTTAATGTTAATTAAACCTATTTTTAATGGTTTTTATCCATTTTTGGGAGTTACTGGGTAGTTTTGGAGCCTAAATTCTTGGAGGAAGTTGGAGATGAGCAACCAACTTCCCAGCTATATAACCTAGGCCTGTTTGAGGCCATAGGGGGCATTCAGAGCATAATTATGCTGAGGAGAAGCCAAGCTAAATCCATTTTGCGGCAGAGAAGCTTTTGAGGAGGAGACGCTGTCAGACCATTTCTCGGAGCTTCGGACGTCCATTTTGTGTGTCGTTTTCTTTGCATGGTTCTAGAGATCTAGGAGAACATGACCAGATCAGTCTTGTAGCCATTTGGCATTGCAGTGATGTACTTTTGAGCTTTTGAACAGAAATAAAGAAGCCTCCCCCACAGAGAAAAAGGCCCGGAGACGTAGGCAAAGTTGTGTCGAACTCCGTTATCAATCTGCGTGTTATGGTTTGTTGTTTTTTATTGCATTTCAGATCTGCACATATGTATATAGTTGTCATAATTCCTCTTCTTTCCTCATTCTTCACTAATTTTTCTCAAATGGTTAATTAATGCATGCAAAATTAAAACTCAACCATAAGTCATTAAAAGATCCGACGGATCAAGTGGTATCAGAGCTAGTTGACGTTTGGATTTGAGTTGCATGTTAACCAGGGAAAAGCTACAGTGTGGTGAAGGCGAGCTTGTTGCAGAGAATCCATTAATTGGGTTGAGAAAGAGAGCTTCTCACAGCGAGAAGATGGCATCAGAAGAAGGGGTTTCTCAAGATGAGAAAGAGTTCTGGAAAACATTCCTTGCCATGTCGGAGATGGTGAAAGTTTTGTACGAAGATTACTTGGAACGGAAGCGACCATTTTTGGGTGATTCTTCAAAGGGAAAAAGTGAAGAGGAAGAGGACCGTCCTCAGATTCCTCCTTCACCTCCATCAACACCTCCTTCTTCTCCTTCTTCTTCTTCAAGTTCAAGTTCTAAATCTAGTGGAAAGAAAAATGTTTATAAGAATAAACATGAAATGCCATTGTTAAAACTTGATGTAAAATTTGAGTTGCCCATATATGATGGTGAAGTAAATGCAGAAAAACTTGATAACTGGATCAGGCAGATGGAGGTATACTGCAGTGTGCAACAGATCAAATATGAGGCCACACAAATCAAGTTGGCATCTTTGAGACTTGCAGGTACAGCTCTTATCTGGTGGCAAAGCAAGCTGCAAAAAGGAACACAAAATGTGGGTAATGTATTTTCATCATGGAAGGATTTCATTTCTGCACTTAGGAAA
>ML788828.1:426757-439048 GCA_009831015.1 Picea engelmannii
TTTATATTCAATCTTTGGAAGTTCTCAATGTGCTCGGTAACTGAACCCTTTTGCTTGAGATTTATCAATTGGCTAAAGAAGGTATTTCTCCTTATATCCTCATAGTGTGCTATCATTTCTTCTGTGAAAATTGTCCAAGTGACAAGTGATTTACGAGAACAAAGCCATCGATACCATACAAATTGATTAGGTTCTAAATATAAAGAAGCAATTTGTACCTTTTGTGTATGTGACACATTATGTAGATCAAAGAATTGCTCCATCTAAAGTATCCATGTGATTGGGTCATTGTCATCAAACTTCCTCATATTGATCTTAGGAATGTGGTTGGTCTTCAACCCAAAGTTGGAGTTTCTCCATTCTCGATTCACCTTCCTTGTGTCCTCATCATGAATTTCATGGGATGCAGTTTTACTGTCAGGTTTCTTCTCTGTTATGAAATTTTTCAATACTTCCATGATCTCCTCTTTTAAACCATCCATCTTTGCCTCCAACTTAGCTTCCATCTCTTGTATTTCATATTTTGTTACTATCTTATTTTGTAAATCATTTATGTCCCTACGCATTTCTTCACCTTCATCAAGAGTCCAAGTAGGATTGTCTGGAGGCTTATTTGGTGTAGAAGTTCCCTTTTTGGGTGGCATGTTGGCCAAGTATCACTTTTGAACCTTGATTTTGAGGTGGTTCTGCTAGACAATATTTATTATGTTGTATCTCTCAAGTTTTGGCCCTTTTGGGTATGAAAATTTCTTTTATGTAGTTCTATGATATTTTTTCTCTTCAATTCTACAGGTCTGATCAAAATTGGATGTGCCAAGTGGAATTTATAGTAACTTCCCCACAACTTGCCTCTTTTTGGGATTTCCAGGAGATCTCACTTGTATAGCATGCCCCGCACAAAATAATTGATATAACATTATACCACTTGTACCAGAAATACTGCAGATTTTCCATGATCCAATGAAACCAGTCCCACTCAATTTGGATACTCTAAGAAGAAGTTATGATTGTTTTACCTAGAACACCTTCTTGAGACTAGTCAATAGGACTAGTCACATACCCTATCTTACACAGGGTGTATCTACAAATTTAAGATGAAACAGAAGCTAAAAATTTTACCACAGATACCTTACTAATTTATATGAATATCCTCTGGAGTTCAGGGCTTGAAACGTTACAGAACATTGTTTATAGCGAAAATTCTGCAATGCCTTAGTTCAGGATGATTCCAAAAACCCTATCTTGTACAGGTTGTATCTCTGAAATTATAAGGCCTCAGGAGATGAAATCTTAACCCAACATACCTTGATCTGTCTACTAAATATCCTCCAAGACGTTCCTTCTGAAACATTGTAGAAAACAAGTTATAGTGAAAATTCCAAGGTGTCTCAGATGTAGCAGCAAAACCCCAAGACCTTAAGCTCTGATACCATATGTTAAGAACCAAATATCAATATAGCATAGAAAAACCTTAGAAAAAGTAATCAACTCCTTTAAAAAGAGATAATTTCAGATAATAAGCCTCTTTGAGGGGGAAACCTCCTTTTACCCCACTTAAATGTTCAAGTACAAGATGATTCCAAATGAAAATGTATCCTTGGTATATTTAGGAGACTAGGAGGTATAATTACAACTAATGGAATACAGCTGACATAAATAAAATAACATTACTAATCTAATATGCCCCAATTAAGGGGTAATGAGCCAATATTAGGGCTTAACACTTGGAGACTCTACCCAAGGGATGTTCCCTTTCCACCTTTTTTGATGAGCTCGTCTTGAAGCTCATCTGGTGACTCCACCTTCCATGAACCCACCTTTCCTCCTTTCCCCTTTCCTCCTTTGCTGATACTTAATCTCACCTGGAGACTCCTTTGAGGTTTTTTTTTATTCAATGGAATTATGGCACCATGGAATGAACCTATTGATATTATGGTAGTTGCAGGAGGTATTAACCTCTATGTGTAACCTTTGACAAGACTAGAATATTCTGGGAAGCAAGAGAAACCCTAAAACATTGGATAATAACCCTATAATACAAGTCGGCTGAAGAGAATAACTAATATTGAGTTATTAGACTCCAGGAAGAGAAGTCGGCCCAGTCAAGTGAGTTGGAGCAGTATAAATAGAGGGCATTAGAGCTCATTTAGACTCACTCATTCTCACAATTGCATAAGGAAAAGTAGTGTGCATGGCTGGAGGAGAGTTGCAGCTGTAGCAGTGGTCACTTGGGCTTTGGTTATGGTTGGAATTTATTCTTGGTTATGGTTTGGACATTTTTCTTGGTCTTTGGCTATCTTTGCTTAGTATGCTAGCCTTGGAGAGAGGTACGTTACCTTGATTAGTTGTTGTTTCTAGGGTTTTCTTCTAGAATTATTCTGTATGTCAAGGTTAAGGTGCTCGGGGGTGGCCTTTGTGCCTATGGTTGGGTGACATTATTGCTATATTTCCTATGGTGAAACAAGAACACCTATTATTCTAACAGGTTATGGGCCCACACTATCTTCGGAGATTCTAACGAATGGAAGGTAGATTGGGAGGATTTACAGATGTAGTTGCAACCAAAGTTTTAGATGCAGCAATGAAACCCTAAACCTCATGTTGAGGCACCTTAAGTGAAGCACTTGACCTAATTCCTAGATAAACTAGTGATCCCTAGCCTAGCGCACCTCCTAGTACTCTCAACAAGCCAAGACGTCAAGTTTGGAATTTTGGTCAAAGTCAACATTTGACCAAGTCAAAATCTAAGGTTCACCAATCAAAAAGTCAAAATGAAAGGTAGTTAAGAAGACAAATGACCTAGCATGAATAAAGTGTATGTTTTGCCCAAGATAAATCTACTAAAGGGAACATTATGAGGTTTACCAATCCTCTAGCAGCTAAATCTTTGGTCCAACTAAGTCATTCTAAGGTTTACCATCACAATTGGGTAGCAAAGGTATGCCCCTATACATGTTCTTTTAATTTGTATCATTAACATGAGTGTGTTTGCAGGGAACGTATAAGGGATCTTGTCCAAAGAAGTGATCTTGGATTCTGTGTATTCAAAATATCAACACACTCTCCAAGTTTTACTTGATATATCTCTCGTTGTTATGGCATTATGAACTTCTATTCAAAGTTATAAGCTAACTTTAGTCAAGATATTATAAGTTTGAGATCATATTATCTAACTCAACTTTTTGTCAAGAAAGCATATTATTTTAAGTTTAAGGGATAGGTTGAAAAGGATACTTGTCCCAAAAGAAAAGCAATTCAAGTGGAACAATAGTAAGACTCTGGGTTTTCATATCAAGTTTGACATATTTATTATTGTCACTTAAGTAAGTATTGATAAGTACTTAGTAGCTTATACTACTACGTGTACTTATTTGCAAATATGAACTAACACCTCCTCTAGGGGATATTTCTTGTTCTTGTTCTTAGACAAGATCATCTTAGTAATGCTACCAAGAAACTATCCTTCATGTGAAAGATGTTGTATCAGAAACACTATTGTTCTTGTTGTCTCAGGAAGGTTATTTATTGAAGGATATCATGAAGATGTCTTTCTAGGATAGTAGAAATTTCCTCTATCCTTGTCCTTATTCTTGTTTTTATTTCCTATCATAAACATATTGTCTTGGATCTTTGTTTTGTTTCTTATCTTGTTCCAGGAAGGTACCCTTGTGAAATATGTTGACAAACCTTGATGAACGATATTTGCAGAAGCTGTCATAGAAGAAGTTTATAAGGATGACACTTTGCAGAAAGTAAAGAGACATGCAGCAAATGGAAGCATGGACTCTCTCATATAGAGGGAATTGATTGCAGAATTCCAGAAACATGCAGTCTCAGAATAAAAACAAGGAAGTTCTAGATATTGTTCATCCGGGTTTGAAGTTGGGATTAGGAGGGAGCTAATCCTCAATGATATAATCTATTGAATAATCTGTGAAAAATTATAAATGGAAGCCTTGATAGATACAAGACGATATTCGAGGCTAGAGGGTTCTCCTAGAAGGAGGGAAAGACTATGATGACAAATTTTTCTTGTAACCAGATATACCTCTACCTGAGTCATTATATCTCTTGCAGTATCCATGGATTGGAGATGGATTTAAAGACTATTCTTATCAATAGAGTAATTGAAGAAGAAGCACATGTAGAGAAACCTCAAGATTTTGAGGTATACTAGAAAGAGACCCATGTATAAAGATGGAAGAATACTTTATATGGATTCAAGCAACTTGGTGCATAGCCTCTCATGTACAATAGAAGCATGGTGAAAACTTCCTATGACAGAGGAATTGTATCGAAACAGTTCTTCAGAAGTCTGGGATAATGGATTGAAAATCCATGGAAAACTCCCATGATGACAGATCTAAAGAAGTTGAGAGGCTCTATTCCAGTAGACCCATCTTTGTATCGACAATTGAAAGGTGCGTTGATGTATTTGGAGAATACTCAGCCGGATATTTTCTTTTCTTTGAAAATAGTTCTCAGTGGAACCTAGCCATGAGAATTGAATAATTGCAAAGCATGCCTTGAAATATCTTCGTCGGATGTTTGAGTTATGATATACAACTGGATGGATTTATCGATTCAAATTGGGTAGGGAGTGTAGATGACAGAAGAAGTTCTTCTTGGATATGTTTCAGTTTGAGCTTTGCCACGATGTCATGGGATAACAAGAAATAGAAGTCTATTTCACTCAACACTGCAGAAGCAGAGCATATTGCAGCTTGTGATGCTTGTATGAAAGCAGTGTGGCTTCGTAAGTTAGTTTATGGACTGTTTGATAAGGTGTTGGATTCAACCATGATATATTGTGATAATCATAGCTGTGTGAAGCTCTCAAGGAACCCGATGTTCCATTTCAGGTCGAAGCACATTGAGATCAAGTATTGTTTTCTCTGTGATAAATTCCAGAGGGGAGAAGTAGTTCTCGAGTACATCTCCACTAATGAGAAGATACCAGATATTGTTTTTGGTAAAGCCTATTTCCAAGATAAAAAAATTGTGTACTTAAGGGACAAGATGAGACTTGTGCAGATGAATTCCTTATTGGAAAGGGAAGTGATTACTCCCCGGGTTGGAAGGGAGCACTGATATTTTATTGATATATCGACAATCATTTTCTAGTTTGGAAAATGTTCCAGGTTGGGTAGTCACTTTCCAGTCCGGAAAGTGGTCCAATATTCTTGATGGATAGTCATTTTCTAGTTTGGAAAATGGTTCGGGTTGGGGAGTCACTTTCCAATCCGGAAAGTGGTCCAAGATTTCTGACGGACAATCATTTTCCAGTTTGAAAAATGGTCCAGAGTGGAAAGTCATTTTTGTAATGAAAATGGTTGGATAGATTGATGATGTGCCATATACAATGATACCCCTTATGGCCAGTGTGGGGGAATGTTCGAGGACATTCATTATTATTAATAGTCACTCTAAGTAGTGGTCAAGAAGAATGATCCACCTCTTCGAGCAGTCATTATTTAGAAGTTCACAGTTGTGAGCAATTTCAATAATGGTCTGTTATAGGAGGTTGGTGCAGGACGATCATTTCCGTAGGAAATGTTCTGGACAGTCATTCGCTAGAGCATAATCATGCTCTCTAGGTTGCACTATGATTAGTGTTGGAAGAATGGCCCAATTAGGTGAATGTTCCAGGTTCAACAATTAGAAAGTCATTCCCTAGGGAAGACTCATTCTCTCCAAGTTGCACTATGATTAGTGGCGAAAGAATGGCCCAATTAAGTTTATGGTCTAGGTTTATAAATTAGGGACAATTATTCTTCTATGATTGAGCAGAATAGTCTAGATAGCTCATGGATGATGTTTAAATTTATAAGGGAAGATGCTCTTCCTTATATCACAGATGTGAGTGGAAGAATTGTCGAGATGACTCAGTTTGTATCATGATATTGTTTATGCAGGTTGATATCAGATGATATGATTGTTGAAGAGATTGTATGTCTCGGGATAGTAGTTGTATGTTAATGTGGTGGATGTGATTCACTGGTAGTGATTGTGTGTCACTGGTTAGTAGTTGTGTGCTACTAGGAGTGGTTGTGTACCACTGGATAGTACTTGTATACTACTATGGATGGACACAATTGTGTTATATTGGATGGTATTATAGAAACAATATGTTACTATCTTATTGCCATGGAAACTACCACTAGTGTTGGAGTTAATCACCAGCTAGATGGATAGTCAGTGTGTTGGTGGACAAGAATTATCTCTGTGGAGAATGGTCCAAGTTGACATATTGTTGACGTATCATGTACTGGTATTTTCCTGAGGCATAGTTTGTGGCCCAATTAGGAAAATGGTTTAGGATCGATATTTTCTAAGGCATATGGGTAGAGATTGATCTCTATGGTACATATGACCCAATTAGAAAATAGTTTGAGACTGGAATTCCTATTGGAATGGTTTCTATAGCGCATAGGGTGGCTTTCAACATCTGAGAGGACTCACATTATTCTAGGACATAGGTCCAGATTAGAAGAATTATCCTTGCAGTCCATTGCAGAGCTTTCAACATCTATTGGGACAAATTTTCTTCTAGGATGTATGTCTGGATTAGAAGAATGGTCCTTGTATCACTCTGTTGAGTGAGTGAATTTTTCAGCATCATGCCCAATTACTCATATGGAGTATGGCCTCGAGAGATGATGTAGTTTATTTTATCAGATGATACTAATAGTGGTGTTGGTGCTCGTGATGTGATCATGAGATAGCATGTGTGGCTATGTTGTTGTTATCGATTGAATGGTTTGTGTGTGCTCAATATCATTGCCTTTAATACCTCCCTAGCTAGGAGGGAGTTTTGATATTATGGTAGTTGCGGGAGGTATTAACCTCTACGTGTAACCTTTGACGAGACTAGAATATTATGGGAAGCAAAAGAAACCCTAAAACATTGGATAATAACCCTAGAAGACAAGTCAACTCAAGATAATAATTAATATTGAGTTATTAGCCTCCAGGAAGAGAAGTTGGCCCAGTCAAGTGAGTTGGAGAAGTATAAATAGAGGGCGCTAGATCTCATTTAGATTCACTCATTCTCACAAATGTATAAGGACAAGTAGTGCACATGACTGGAGGAGAGTTGTAGTTGCAGCAGTGGTAACTTGGGCTTTGGTTATGGTTGGAATTTCCGCTTGGTTATGGTTTGGAATTTCTTCTTAGTCTTTGGTTATCTTTGCTTGGTATGCTAGTCTTGGAGATAGGTATGCTACCTTGATTGGCTATTGTTTATAGGGTTTTCTTCCGAAATTATTTTGTATGTCAAGGTTAAGGTGCTCGGGGGTGGCCTTTGAGCCTATGGTTGGGTGGCAATATTTATATATTGTCTATGGTGAAATGAGCACACCTATTATTCTAACAGAACCCTCATCAAGAACTTATTGTGACTCAACAATGGAATTATTACAAATGGAAAAGGAGAAGGATGATAATAAAGTTGCTAAAGAAATTATAAATCACATAAGAGAGTTATTTCCTACCCTCGACGATGAAGAAGTGTTCAAAGAATAGACATATGAAGAAAGTCATCAAGAAGAGAACACAATGAGTTGTGATCCTTTCAAAGACCTTGATGATACTTTATTCCATGACATTGAAAGTGAAGAAGTATCCGACAGATCCCATTGAAGAAAGAAAGAAAATAACTATGCACTAAGGATCAAGCCTCTTGTGATGAAGAGGCGCGTGTCCATGATAAGAAAGAAGAATTATGATAAAGTGCAACATATTGAGGCACCACTTTCTTTGATCCCACTTGATGAAGGTTAGGTTATCCAACCTTGTTTTCCTCCTGCACTTAATGTTGAAGAAGAAATCAATCTCGATGATGAAGAATTTGAAGATCCATTTGAGGATGTCCATGCCTCTATTCCTCCTGCACACGAAGATGAAAATATGGTCATTTTTAGTCATACTAATGGTCTTATGAAAGTACCCTTTAATATGGTTGATGAGCCTATAGACACTTTCATACAAATTGGAAGTCACATATGGGACCTTAGTTGTCTCGATTTTGATAGGGACCCCATTTACTATTTTTAGTAGTTTTTGGGTCCTAAACTTTTGGGGTCATTTTGAGGGCCTAAACAACACTTTTTTTGATCGAGCTCCTCAATGATTAGTAGAGGATTTGATTGATCCCCAAAAATGAATATCCTCATCGATACCTTTCCAATGAGATATTGTGCACCCCAAACGGAGATCATATGCTAAAGTTACGCCCCCAGAAAATTGATACACCAAACTACCCAAAAAAGGGTCCACAAAACTGTTGGCTTTCATCTTCTGAGGTTAGCGTTTTGGATTTTATTTATGTTAAAAATGAATTTGGAGCCTCATTGTAACAACCATATTCTTTCAAATGAGCGTAGAGGTCACATCTCTTCTTAGAGATAATCTGTCACCATTCTAGTGAGCCTTTCACTCTGTATTTATATAGTTTTGTACATTTCGCTCATTAATAGAAATTTTGTATTACTGTGTCTCTTTGTTTATGGTTATATATTTGATATATATCTATTATATTATTGGATATCTGATATATCTCTGTACATTTCTTTATTATATCTCCCCTCTCATTTCGTGCTGAAAATAATCTGAATCAGTGGTATTAGAGCAGACTGCTCTTGATCGTTTCTCAGTGCATGTCCCTGTTAAGGTCCTAACCCGCACATAGGTAGATCAATGTATTCGGATGTAATAAAGGTCAATATTAATAAGGCCTTTCAATAAAATAGAATAAGGTGGATGTAAGAAGACCTAATAGAAGCTTTTGCTTCTAGAAGGATCTTCCTCTAGATGCTTCTCTTAATAGACATCTTTAGTATAAATAAGGGTCGAGGGTATGAAAACCCTAGCTTGAAGATTATTGTAACAGAGCATTGCTCGACTGGAGGTTGCCCCCTCGAAGAGGCCTGTGAACATTTCTTTCTGAATCAAAGTGTTATTTCAGTTGTTGTTTTCATATTATTTCTGTGTTATTGTGGATGATTATGCTGGTTATATTACTGTTATTCTGCCATTCCTAGCATTTTATTTCTGTTTTGCGTATTTATTAGATCTGGTATCTTGCAAGTGGTATCAGAGCACTTTCCTTGGCAGAAATTTTGGGTATTTTTTTTTCCAGGGTATAGACGTATTCCGGTGTCTTTAAGCCACATAGATCTGTTGTTACGCGCATAAACCTGCGGTTGAGGGATTCATACACGCAGGAAATACAAGTGGCTCTTAAGCGCACATCTGTTGGCCACCCTTGTAACCCCTGTTGGTACCCCTTTGAGTGGTATTGTATCAGACAGCACATGTGTACAGATCGTCCTATATTTCCTGAAGCCCTCTTTAGATAAACCTATCGGTCGCCGAACTGCTATAGTGTCACCGAGAACAACACTCGGGAAGATACTCTCTAGTACCTGGGTAGTCAGGTAGTACGGCTAAGGGTACGGTCTATCCTCCTTAGTTCCCTGAGATATTGGGCCGAGTAGTATTGTTGGACCCCGCACGTATATCAGAGAGCTATAGCACAGGGAAAACCCTTGTCTGTAGAACCCTTGAATACCTAACCCTTGGGGAACATAAACATAAACATAAACAAATTAAACCGGCAGGATTTATTGTCGCGTATCTGTGTTCAGGTCGCCAAGTAAATAAAGATTTCGTTCTAGTTAAGAATTTGGGGATTTCAGCACTACAGCATTCTTCAGACCGAAGTATAACCCCTCAGCTGTGAAAAAAAAAACGAGTCTGGAATTTTTTTCACCATTATTTGAGACCTATTCCATTAGATTCATCTCTTCTCCCTTATCACATTCATCCATATCATTTTTATACAAAAATTTATGACCCCGGTCGCTCCCTTTTCAGTTCACCCATCCTCATGGCCCATACCCGTAGCCAAGAACTGAAGTCTCACTTCAACACCTTGCAATCTAGTTTCCTCGAGACCCAACAAGAAGTGCAACAACTCAGTGCTACTATTGCCTCCCGTGATACATCCATCAATACCTGTTGGCAAATCTTTAATAGGTAGCGCATGCTTGTCATTGATGGCAAGTACAGCAATGAAGATGGCATGAGTACAAGAAGAATGTAAGAGATGGGCACCAGAAGTATTTTAGGAAGACGCTACAGAGCAAGCCCGCTAAGTTTAAAAGAGATAGTGCAGAGGATTGTTGGCAGGTTATTATCAGGAAAAGTAAGCTTTTCATTAATGGCAAGATCAGAGTATGCAGCGAAGGCAAAACAAGGACAAAGTACGCTCCGGAGGAGAAGCGCTAGTGATCGCTGGATCTCATCCTGAATTCCCGATGGCCGTCAGATCTGAATGAAGACAAGAAGAGGGCGTTGAAGAGGAGAATAGATCTCAGGCGTCAGATCTGAGCGTAAGGTCCGACCACCGTTGGATTGAGGAAAACTTGCACGATCTTTAAAAGTGCAAGGAGTAGAGGGCTCACAAATCCCAGAAGCAGGAGGACCATCCATCTCAGGGGGCTATGTGGACTGTTGATCCGACTCCCTATCGGAGTTTCAAGGATCGGGCATTGGAAATGTCAAAGAAACAATGCAACAGGAATCCCGATTTCTCGATATGAAAAATCCTGGCGTAATCTGAGCCGTCAAATCAAGATCACATCTGGATCGTTGATCGGAGTTTCGAGGATCGCGTGTTGGAAATGTCAAAGAAACAATGCAACAGAAATCTTGATTTCTTGATATGAAAAATCCCAGCGCAATCTGAGCCGTCAAATCAAGATCACATCTGAACCGTCGACCCGACTCACGTCAGCAGATCACGTCAGCTAGGAACACGTGTCACAACCAGGTAATGACAAGTGTCAGGATGATTCAACATTTCAGGCACATGTAAGTCACAAATCAGAGTGACACGTGGTAGTATTCAACACGTGTCAATCCACGTATGACGTCAGCAGATGGACACCTTGTCGGAGTTTCGAGGATCGAGTGTTGAAGTTGTCAAAGAACATTGACATCAGGAATCCTGATATCGCGATATGCGAAATCACGATGTAATCTGAGCCGTCAGATCAAGATTTGATCTGGACCATTGATTCCACTCAATGGAGAGGCATCGGGGATCGAGAGTTGGAAATGACAAAGATTATTGACATCAGGAACCCCGATTCCGCGATATGTGAATTCGCGATTTAATCTCAGTCGTTGAATAGAGATCAGATATAGACCATTGACATAAATCCATATCGAAGTTTCACGGATCGCGACATCAAGAGAAATAGAAAACAAGGCAACAAGAATGTCGAAATCGTGATATGCGATATGGAGATTCAATCACAATCGTTAAATCAAGCTTGGATCTGCACCGTAGATGTAACTCCATATCGGAGTTTCGAGGATCACGACTTGGAGAGGCAAGAACACAATGCAACAGGAATGCCAAAATGTTGAAACCTGGTTTAAAGGAAAGATTAATAAAGCTCATCCAACGGCATAGATTAACCTGAAGGAGATCTGAGGACTACTGTTGCACGACACAGTGAAACTGCTAGAAACCATTGATGGTTTCTACCAGAGGATGCGAAGACACTTCGGGATGACTGACAGAGGAGGTGAAGAGTCTTTGAGAGGAATGAAGATGCTCGTGGAGGCGATTGAAAGCTAATGAGCATTGAGGCCTGTAACTGAAACAGAGAAGGTGAGTTCGACTGTCACAGAGAAGACGAAGAGTCTCAAACTACCAGAGAAGCTGAAGAGTCACGATGATGATCAGACAGAGCACTCGAGAGGTGGAGGATAATGGCACGGAGTCAGCATGCAAAGGCATTGCGAACATTGCATGCACAAGGTGCACAGAAGCTATAAATACATGGTACAGTGAAGAGATGCGGTTGCGATTGTTGTTAGAGTTTGCTATGGTTGTTGTTGGTAAAGGTGATTCATGTGTGAAGAAGGAGGAGAGTGAAGCAGCTGAATAGCATAGAAGAGGAATGGTGCAGTGAATGGACATGGAACATAGAGCATAAAAAGTGTAAGAACAGACAGCGCAAGTAATGTGTGCAGAAAGGCAATGAGGCAGACAGGGCAACGAAATGTAGCAGAATAGTGATGAGTCTGGTAAGCCATTGTTGAACATCATATCACCGTAATAAGTTTCAGTAGAAAAGATTTATATTTCAGGGTGGTTGGGAGGAGTCAGGGAGGACTGGTGTCCTCAAAGGGACAAGTGGGTGCTTGAACACGGGGAGTTGGTGCTTCCTTCTAGTTGGTGCTAGAGAAACCAGGGAGTTGGTGCTTCCTTCTAGT
>ML788828.1:439098-459012 GCA_009831015.1 Picea engelmannii
CTTCTAGTTGGTGCTAGAGAAACCAGGGAGTTGGTGCTTCCTTCTAGTTGGTGCCAGAGAAACCAGGGAGTTGGTGCTTCCTTCTAGTGGGTGCTAGAGAAAACAGAGAGTTGGTGCTCTCAGCAAGTTGTAGCTTGCAAAACTGAGGTTGTATCCTCATTATGAGTTGGTGCTCATATGTATGATACTGTAAAGAATGTAACTATTACTTATCATATAAAGAAAAAGAGGTTTTTACCCTGCATGGGTTTCCTCAAAATATATTTGTCTCTGTGTTTCTTATAGATGTGAATGATGCTGAAAGTGCCATTGTTTATTTCCTTGCATTATTGTGATAATCATTCAGTGTCTCTACAAAGATTTTAAAAGAACCATAATTGTTTAAGCACAGTAACAACTGATTCGCCCCCCCCCTCTCAGTTGTCCAACAATACCACCATAAATGCATCCGTAAATGCATCCATGCAATCCGCAATGGCGGAAGTCAAACACGAACTAACCACCTAGCTTCAATCTGTCTTTGCATCACTCTGCACCAAACTCAAGATCCCTACTGATGACTCTTTTCTTGATGCACATACAAAGACTGAAGGTGAAACATCTTCCCATTCCTTTCAGCCCCATCACTTTCAATAGGACATACACCTTCTGCGGGTGGATGTAACCAAATTTGATGGCTCGGACCCCACTAGTTGGGTCACCCAAATGAAACATTATTTCTCTCTCTACAACATTATAGATGACTTGGCCAAAATCCGATATGGTGTTCTCCATCTAGATCAAGAACGCTAGAAATGGTGGCAATGGAGAAAAACTTCCAGTCAAGGGTATATTGCTTGGACCTAATTTGTGACTGAGCTTTATGAACGCTTTGAAACTGGCACCAACCATTTGGGTCGTTTGACACAATTGAAGAAATCAGGAATAGTAGAAGACTTCATAGTTGCATTTGAGCACCTGGCTTTTTGAACAGAGGGCATGACCGATGCTTTCTTTCAAGAGTGTTTTATTAGTGGCCTCAAGGAGGAGATTCGGGCCCATGTCCTCATGGGTCAACCTACGACTTGGGTGGAGGATACTAAAAAAGCTAAAGAAGCACAACAAATTGTTTCCTCTCAAAATCGTAAGCCTTCCATTATCCCTAGCCCTAAACCAGTAAACCCCACTACTCCCTCCACCCCATTAAAGATCCAAAAATTGACCAGGGCTAAAATGGATGAACGCCAACTCAAAGGCCTCTATTATAATTGTGATGACAAATATTTCCTAGGCCACAAATGTAAGGAACAAAAACTTTTTATGGCCATCTCTGAGGATATTCCAGAAGAGGATGTTGATACTCCCCTTGTGCCCAAGTCACCAGAAATCACTGACATAAACCCTCCCTCCGACCCTCCCGAAGTGGAACCGATCATTTCCCTCAATGCTCTCACCGACTTCTCTGCCCCCCAAACCCTCAAGTTAATCGGTTACATCAAGCACCGAAAGGTCATCATTCTGGTTGATAGTGGCAACACCCACAATTTTATTCATCGTCGCATTGCCCAAGAAACCCATTGCTACATCCATGCTATCAACAATTTCCAAATCATGATTTCCAATGGTGGTTCTATGAAATGTGGCGGGTGCTGTGAAAATGTGTGTCTCCAAATCGTTGAATACCACCTAAAATCCCATATGTTTTCTATTGACATGGGCGGTTGTGACATTGTGTTGGGTGCAGACCAGCTAAGGACTTTGGGTCCCATTCTCATGGATTTTCAGAACTTAACCATGCAATTCAACCATGGAGGCCACCAATATAAATTCCAAGGCATCACTGCTAGTTCACCTGAGGTCATCAGTTCTCATCGCATGGAAAAACTGCTCAAAAATGGTCATTCTGGTGTCATTGCCCAGCTCCACGCCATACAAGCCACAGAGACACCCACAGTGCCCCAAGACCTCCAAGCCCTCCTTTCTAAACATCAAATGGTATTTTCCACTCCCCAAGGACTCCCTCCTTCCCGTGGTGTTCATGATCATTTCATTCCCCTTGTCCCAGGAAGCCTTCCCCCCAATATCCGTCCATATCGCCACCCATTTGCACAAAAAAATGAAATTGAAAAAATGGTCCAGGAACTCCTTACTGCAGGCATCATTCGTCCTAGTACGAGCCCTTACTCATCTCCGGTCGTCATGGTACTGAAGAAAGAAGGTTCTTGGAGAATGTGTCCTGACTTCCGTGTTCTCAACAAACTGACCATCAAAGACAAATTTCCCATTCCTGTCATTGATGACCTCCTGGATGAATTGAGTGGCACCCAATTCTTTACCAAACATGATCTCCGCTCGAGCTATCACCAGATACGTATGAAAGAGGTTGACATTCCCAAGATTTCATTTCGCCCTCATGAGGGCCACTATGAGTTTTTGGTCATGCCCTTTTGCTTGTGTAATGCCCCCTCCACCTTCCAAAGCCTCATGAACCATGTCTTCCACCCTTTTCTCTATCATTTTGTCTTAGTTTTCTTTGATGATATCCTCATCTATAGCAAAACCTGGACAAACCATCTTACTCATGTGTATCAAGTTCTCCAACTACTCTCTCAGCACCAACTTTTCCTGAAACGGTCCAAATTTGCTTTTGGTGCCTCAGAAGTAGAATACTTAGGTCATCTGGTGGGAAAGGATGGCGTCAGGGTGGACCCGAAAAAGATTGAAGCTATGCAAGACTGGCCGCACCCAAAGACTCTCAAAAGCTTGCGTGGATTTTTGGGCCTAACAGGGTATTATCGCAAGTTCGTTAAGAACTACGAAAAGATTGCAGCACCTCTCACGACTCTCCTAAAAAATAACTCTTTTACTTGGACTCCAGCAGCTTCTCAAGCTTTTCAAACCTTGAAGACGACCATGTGCACCACTCCGGTTCTGGCCCTTCTCGATTTCACAAAGACCTTTGTGTTGGAATGTGACACCTCAGGGAAAGGAATTGGTGCTATCCTTATGCAAGAGGGTTGACCTTTGGCCTTCACCAGCAAGAAACTATTTGAAAGGAATCTGGGCAAACCCATTTATGAAAAATAAATGTTGGCGATTCTACATGCCGTTGAGCTATGGCATCCTTATCTCTTGGGGAAACGCTTCCAAATTAAGACCGACCATCAAAGCCTCAAGTACTTTCTGGAACAACGCATTTCCTCCCAGGAGCAACAAAAATGGATGACTAAGCTCTTTGGATATGATTATGAGATCATTTACAAGAAGGGCAAAGACAATGTCATGGCGGATGCACTGTCCCAAAAATATGAAGACGAAGGATCATTTTTTTCTCTTTCCTTCATTGTACCTGATTGGCTCCAAGCTGTGCGCCAGGAATGGCTTCAAGATCCCAAAAGTTTGCATCTGATCCAGCAACTGCAGAACAAGGCTCTAGCTCCCCCAGGGTACTCCTAGCTCCAAGATGAGCTTCGATACAAAGGCCAATTGTATTTAAGTAAACAATCCAAGCTCAAATCCACAGTACTTTCTGAGCTTCATGCTACACCCACAGCGGGGCACTCAGGATTCACCAAAACATATGACCGAGTCAAACGTTCTTTTTTCTGGGATGGTATGAAACAAGACATCTGTAATTTTGTAACTAAATGTGAGGTGTGTCAACGCAACAAGGGAGAAACAGTCAAATCTCCAGGCACCCTCCAACCGCTTCCGATTCCCCCTGCTATTTGGAAGGATATCTCTATGGACTTTATTACAGGCTTACCCAAATCGGGGAATAAATCAGTCCTAATGGTGGTGGTGGATCACCTTTCCAAGTATGCTCATTTTTGCACTCTTCACCACCCATTTACTGCATCCATGGTGGCTCAAATTTTCATGGACCGAGTCTTCAAGCTTCATGGCATGCCACACTCTATTGTTTCTGATCGTGACCCAAATTTCACAAGCAATTTTTGGTAAGAACTATTTAAGCTACAAGGCACACAATTGCATCTCATCTCAGCTTATCATCCCCAGATGGATGGTCAAACGAAAGTTGTCAACAAGTGTTTGGAAACATATCTGAGGTGCTTTGCCTCTGAAAAACAACACCAGTGGGCTCAATGGTTACCCCTCGCCGAATGGTGGTACAACACTACATACCATACAACCACTCACATGACTCCTTTTGAAGTGGTATATGGACAGAAGCCACCTTCAGTTCTCTCATACTTATCGGGTACCTCGAAGGTCCAGGCGGTTGACCAAACACTTACAGTCTAAGAGGATATCCTTCGTACCCTTAAAGAGAACTTGGTCATGGCACAGAATCGAATGAAGCAGCAAGCAAATCAAGGTCACTCTGAACGTCAATTTGTAGAAGGGGATCAGTTGTTTCTGAGACTGCAACCATATAAGCAAACTTCCCTCAAGGCCGAGCATTGTCAGAAGCTAGCACCCAAATTTTATGGCCCTTACACAGTTCTCAAGCATGTGGGACAAGTCGCATATCAGTTATCTCTGCCTAGTCAGTCAAAGCTACATCCTGTTTTTCATGTTTCATGCTTGAAGAAGGTGATTGGAACAAGGTGACAAATTCAAACCAACCTTCCAGAGTTAGCTAAAGAAGGATCCATTTGGCTACAACCAGAAGCAGTTTTGGACCAGCGTGAGCGTCGCCTATGTCAGAGAACCATCAAGGAAGTGCTAGTACAGTGGAAAGATATGACTCTAGCAGATGCCACTTGGGAACCAACTACCATTCTGCAGCAGTTTCCACATCTCAAGCCTTGAGGACAAGGTTGTTTCTAAGGGGGAGGACATGTTAAGGTCCTAACCCGCACATAGGTAGATCAATGTATTTGGATGTAATAAAGGTCAATATTAATAAGGCCTTTCAATAAAATAGAACAAGGCAGAGGTAAGAAGACCTAATAGAAGCTTTCGCTTCTAGAAAGATCTTCCTCTAGATGCTTCTCTTAATAGACATGTTTAGTATAAATAAGGGTCGAGGGTATGAAAACCCTAGCTTGGAGATTATTGTAACAAAGAACTTCTCGACTGGAGGTTTCCCCCTCGAAGAGGCCTGTGAACAATTCTTTCTGAATCAAAGTGTTATTTCAGTTGTTGTTCTCATATTATTTATGTGTTATTGTGGATGATTATGCTGGTTATATTACTGTTATTCTGCCATTCCTAGCATTTTATTTATGTTCTACGTATTTATTAGATCTGGTATCTTGAAGTCCCCGATGAGGTCTAAGTATAGCAAGCTAGATCTCGAGCTTGTCTCTCTTGAGGAAAATCACTCTCACATGCCCAATAAACCCTCCATGGTGGAAGAAAAGAAATATGACATAGAAGAAGATTCTATTAATATGTTGCTTGAGCAAGCTCTCACGTGACAGAGGGATGAAATGATGGAGAAATTTTCCCACATCCTTCAACGCCTGCCAATAACAGCAGGCACGTCTTCATCAAGCGACCACTTTGGAGGCACCTCTTCTTTCAAGGTACAAGTTAATTTTTATATTCTCGTATTTGAATTTCAGATCGATGTGGATGCCCTAGAAAAATGGCTAAATCTGCTAGAAGGTTATTTCTATGTTCACAATTTTTTCGATAGGGAAAAGATCACCCTTGCACTCCTTAAGGCTCTCCCCCATGTAAAACATTGATGGGAAACTTGTTGGGAGACAATTTCCGTAGATGAGTCTAGAATATATGGGGTCAATCCCACTTTGGATTTTTTTGTGGATGCGGTCAAGGAACAATATTACCCTGTTGGTAACTATGACAACCGGTACATGTGATGGACTACACTGTGGCAAGAGAGGGGCCAAATAGTGTCGGAGTTCACAAATTCTTTCCATACCTTGTGCACCAAGATAGGTATAAAAGTATCCGAACGGAATTTGGTTGTGAAATACTGGGGCTCTGCATAGGTACATCCAAACCGAAATGGATTTCCTGGACATCTCATCACTGGGAGATGCCTATCGATATGTTGTCAAAATAGAGAAGAAATTTAGGCACCGGAAAAAATAGGAGTTCAGGTCTACAAATCCGCAACAACCAAAGTATGGTAGATATGATCCTAACAACCAACCTCCAGAAATCTACTCTGAGCCACATGAAAAGAAGGGTAACAGAAAGATGAAGAAGGACACTAGAAAGTGGTGTGATTTGAACAAAATCCCCTCGCACAACACAGATGAATGTCTCTCAAAACAATCATTGGTGATTGAGATCAAAGAAAAGGAGTCAAACCCTATTTCAGAATCTGATTTAGAAAATAATGGGAGAAGACAGATCATTGACGTAGACCCCACTGTTATTGTCGCGGTCGAAACAATTCAACCAGAAGAACCAACAGATCCTGAAGAGGGGGAGCACCTTTTTCATTGATAGATGTGGGTGAAGGGGACCCCGCTACATTTTATTTTTGATAGTGGAAGACAGAATAACCTCATCTCAGCAGAGGTCATCAAATAGTTGGGATTATCAACAACACCACACCCGCAACCATACAACATCAGGTGGTTTCGTCATGGACGAAATCTATGTGTCAGCCAGAAGTGTCAATTGTCATACGACATCCAACCCTTCAAGGATGATGTATTATGTGATGTTTCCCCATTGGATGTCTGTGATGTTATTTTGGGCCAGCCATATATGTGTAAGTGCCATGATATTTATGAGTCTCGACCTTGTAGTGTCATTGTTACTCTAGGGGGTCATCTCTACAAGATACAAGAGGTAGTTCTGACTACTGTCCCACCAAAATAGTCCCGCAAGGTAATCTCTCATACTGCAAAATTCAGCCTCTTCACAATATATTCAAAAGGTGAACAAAAGGACACTGCAACCACTGTAGCCTTGGCACAAGACCTTTCTTTCCAATAGAAGTAGATTACAAAAGAGAAAGAAGATATTGTTTCTTCACCTACAATGGTACCTACACACTACCAAGTCAAGCCAAGATACAACAGGTTGGTTGAATAAATTCAACCCCTCCAGCAATAGGTTTGTGACAACCTTCAACAAGCTAAGTAGTGCAACTTCTCCAGCAAGGAAAGAAACTCACCAAGTTTCCTATTTAGCAAGCACTTTCCACTCTCCCCCAAGAACTCAACGTAATGGAGACCATTAATTCATGTTATCCCAATTTTGTGGATAAATAAGGAGATTATGTCTCGAGGCCCTCAGGTTGCAAATATGGAGTGCCAAGAGACTACATGACTAGTAGTATCCTTTTGCATAGATGAATACCCTTATCACCACCATAGAGGTCATAGTTTTTCAGATGGAATCCACCACACCAGTTGGCTTCTAGAAGGCAGTGGGACTTTCTCCATGATGTACAAGTCATATATTATGGTGAGCATCATTTCAATGGTGTATCTTAGACTACTCTAGATTTCATGATATATGCTTGGACATTATGCCTTTTTCCCTACCTCACCTTGGTGGTTGATATTGTGCTCTAGTAAGTGATCTTCAACGGGGATGAGTTTTCTACTAGGAACTCCCTTGAAGAGCCATCATATTTTTCCCGGCCATACTTACCACTTTCCATCACTATTTTCCCTCGTTTCCTTATATCTTAGGATTTTAGGGTGTATTGACCCAAGAAGGGGTTGTCCCTCATTCTATGGGAAGAAGGTGATGAAAGCCTAGAGGGATTGTTGTTGGGTAAAAGATAAAATCCTATGTAAAAACCTTCTATATTCTTCTCCCAGGGATCACCCAAGAGAGAAAATAAACACTTATCTTTGAGAAAAGGGGAACCCACAAGAAATATGATTAAGAATGCTTAAAAAGTTAGTTGGATGATAGGAGGCCTCATCACCAGCAAACCTATCATGTCCACGGATACCTATTGGTATTAAATTACCATCATCTAGTCACCAAGCCAGGGTAATGTCTCTTAGTTGCATGGATGAGAGAAAGGGGGTCTCATCACAGTCCAACCTTCTCATTTCCGCTAGGTATTTTTTGGGTGACACTGTCATTATCTGGACACCACACTAGGGCAGTGGACTTCAACTTGTCCTTAAATTTATGAAAGAAACAAAGAATGGAAAAATAATGGGCTTGGAAAAAGTGCATTGCAAACAAAGGTACCACACACCCTATACAAAGGCACCCATGAATGAGACACTAAAATCCCTTGTATGTCATGAACCCAATGCCCATTAAGTATTGACCCTTAAATGCTTCATCCACTTGACATGGGTTAGAGAGGGATATCTTGGAAACACTCCTTGACCTAGGGAAATATCTACCCAATAGTACACCTCGTCAAACCTCCCATATTCAAACTTGACAAGTTGCATAATGTCTTTGAGCACTTAACTATTTGACATGGTAATATTTGATGCACATGCTTAGGTGGATAATTTATTTATTAGATTTACTTATCATGATTTTATGACTTGATATCCTTGGAGGGTGGATAGTTTTGGAAGAACAAGCCTAGCTTGGGCTTCCATGGGGCTTAAAGCCCACAAGTGGATGCCAAGGGCCCACATGCCGAATGAGAGAGATGAAACCTCAGAGGCATAGAAGATGAATTGGATGACACAATCTATCCCCCACACGCCAAACATTATGCATAGGAGAGGCAAAATGTCACCTTTAGAGGCATGGAATCACCTAGGGGGTTAGGGTTTGGTGGTGAGGTTGACATGCATTGGCAAAAAGACATTTTGAGGGGATTTAGGCTTTGGCCATGAAGGAATTTATTTGGATTCTTGACATGTGGCTTTGGGAAGCATTTCTACACTCCTCCATCACCAAATACCTTCTCCTAGTGCCAAAACGTCCCCTAAAGGGGTGAGGTTTTTATAAACTAGGATTTTCTTTGTGCAAAAGTGTAATTGAAGTGCATTGTTTAACATTAGTTTATAAAAGGGGAAAGATTAGGTTTTTTGACCCCTAGTCTTATGGTTTACCTTTAATTATGTGGACAAGCCATCTTATTGACAATTTGTATAAATAAGAGATCATAAGATCACATTTTAACATAACTCTCCCATGTTGGAGAAGTACTTGGACTGAAATTTTCACTGTCTTTGGCTAGTTCTCTCTCTTGTTCTCTTATTTATGGCTATTTCTTGGATTATTGGTTGATGGAAGTAATATGATAACCTTGGAAGGAGTTTCTCTATATTTTATGGTAGTTTCCTTTAACTTATTCCTTGAATTGGTAAGCTTTTTCTACATTGTGCTATCATTTGTTGCTCAAGTCAAGGTTAATTTGCTAGAGATAGGTGGGAAGTATAAGGGAATATTCCCCCACCATAGTCTCCATCATTTTATTCTTATATGTTGTTGGTTTAATAAGTGTTTGCTAAAATAAGTATAAGGGCATGCACCCTCTTAGCTTAAACCCTAGCTAGAGATACTTGGCTTGGGGAGTAAGGGGATTTACACCCCCAAAGAGGTAGTACATATAGCTCTTTCTTTTCTTGACTCCATTAACCCATTGTTTAAGGCACTAGTCATTTACTTGTTGCATTGGAGAAATAAAAGTGTTGCCTTGGTAAACGTGAATTTTCCAAGTTTTAAGATTACCTCTTTGGGAAAGTGTTCCTTGAGCCTTTGTCTCCCTTTCCTCATTAAGGCATCCTCTTTCAACCACAATTTCTTGTTTTTGTAGTAAAGCTAACCTACAACCATTAGGGTGGCTCTAACCCTAGCCTCTAACCCTAAATATCTCCTAAACTAACCCTAGATTAGGCCTAAAAATCTTCCCTAGCCTATTACTAACCTAGGCGCACTTGTTGAGCTAACTAGGGGCTGATTTTATTGGGTAAATTTTATGCAATAAGTCTTAGATTGATTAAGACATAAGGCTGGAAATTTCACCGCATAAATCTTAACCTAAAGTCACTCATAACTTGTGTTTTCACCATCAAAAGTTGCTAAGAATTTGTCGATTTATTATACTTGCTTTGATATAATTTTTGAGTGGTTTCTTAGCAAGATTTAGTGGTTGCTTTCACTGTTGTCATGAAAATTTTTCTACATCCATAAGGCTGCAAAATACTTTTGCATACATCTTTTATGATATCCATAATTCATTGCTAAAGTCTTATGTTATAGATCGTGAAATTCTCTAGTGATTATCTACTTTGTTTCAAGCATATTACATTTGACTCTGAGAAATATTTCTAGAATCTTTAGTACTTGATTTATTGTTGATCTATACTGTCATTTATTGCTGAAAATCAGGGACAAAAATCCTAGCTTGTTGATCCAACTAACATATTATACTGCATAGTGGTTTTTTCTTGTGTCTCAAGCATGTACGAACTTCTCAACAATTCATCCAAGGCTTTGGCAACCTCAAAACAACCTAAGACTCATTATCACTCTTCCTTTTCCATCTGGAATATTGACCTCTAGGGGTTTCACTCTTTTCATTTATGTTTCCCCCCTCCATTCCCCCTAGGGTCACCGGATCACCTCCCTAGAGTGACATAGTCACCCTTGAAGCGCAGAACCTATATTGAGGTGACATTGGGCATAATTTCCTAAAGTTTTCGCCACTTGGTGGTTGGGTCGATATTTTCCCAACCTAGAACTTGTGCGACAACATTCTGGCACCGTTGTTGGGGAATATTTTGAATACTCTTCTCAAAGCTAACGACACTTTGGTAAGTTATCCCAAATCCTTTATCCCTTATATTTCCTAGAGACTCTACCCAAGGGACATTCCCTTTCCACCTTTTTTTATGAGCTCGTCTTGAAGCTCATTTGGCGACTCCACCTTCCACGAACCCACCTTTCCTCCTTTCCTGAGACTTAATCTCACCTAGCGACTCCTTTGAGGTGTCTTTTCAGTCAATGGAATTATGGCACCATGGAATGAACCTGTTGATATTATGGTAGTTGCAGGAGCTATTAACCTCTACGTGTAACCTTTGACAAGACTATAATATTCTGGGAAGCAAGAGAAACCCTAAAATGTTGAATAATAACCCTATAATACAAGTTGGCTCAAGAGAATAACTAATATTGAGTTATTAGACTCCAGGAAGAGAGGTCGGCCCAGTCAAGTGAGTTGGAGCAGTATAAATAGAGGGCGCTAGAGATCATTTAGACTCACTCATTCTCTCAACTACATGAGGAAAAGTAGTGTGCATGACTGGAGGAGAGTTGCAGCTGCAGTAGTGGTCACTTGGGCTTTGTTTATGGTTGGACTTTCTTCTTGGATATGGTTTGGACGTTTTTCTTGGTCTTTGATTATCTTTTCTTGGTATGCTAGCCTTGGAGAGGCGTACGCTACCTTGATTAGTTAGTGTTTCTAGGGTTTTCTTATGGAATTATTCTTTATGTCAAGTTTAAGGTGCTCAGGGGTGGCCTTTGTGCCTATGGCTGGGTGACAATATTGCTATATTGTCTATGGTGAAACAAGCACACCTATTATTCTAACAGGTTATGTACCCACACTATCTTCGGACATTCTAACCACTGGAAGGTAGATTGGGAGGATTTGCAGTTGCAGTTGCAACCAAAGTTTTTGTTGCGGCAACAAAACCCTAACCCTCATGTTGAGGCACCTTAAGTGAAGAACTTGACCTAACTCCTAGATAACCTAGTGATCCCTATCCTAGCGCACCTCCCGGTACTCTCAGCAAGCCAAGCCATCAAGTTTGGAATTTTGGTCAAAGTCAACATTTGACCAAGTCAAAATCTAAAGTTCACCAATCAAAAATTCAAAATGAAAGGCAGTTATGAAGACAAATGACCTAGTATGAATAAAGTGTATATTGTGCCCAAGAAAAATCTACTAAAGGGAACATTATGAGGTTTACCAATCCTCTAGCAGCTAAACCTCTAGTCCAACTAAGTCATTCTAAGGTTTACCATCACAGTAGGGTAGCAAAGGTATGCCCCTATACATGTTCTTTTAATTTGTATCATTAACATGAGTGTGTTTGCAGGGAACATATAAGGGTCTTGTCCAAAGCAGTGATCTTGGATTAAGTGCATTCAAAAGATCAACACACTCTCCAAGTTTGACTTGATATATCTCTGGTTGTTATGGCATTATGAACTTCTATTCAAAGTTCTAAGCTGACTTTAGTCAAGATATTATAAGTTTGAGATCATATTCTCTATCTCAATTTTTTGTCAAGAAAGCATATTGTTTTAAGTTTAAGGGATAGGTCGAAAAGGATACTTGTCTCAAAAGAAAAGTAATTCAAGTGGAACAATAGTAAGACTCCAGGTTTTCATATCAAGTTTGACATCTTTATTATTGTCACTTAAGTAAGTATTGATAAGTACTTAGTAGCTTATACTACTCAGTGTACTTATTTGCAAATATGAACTTGTTGGAATATTGGTTGTTGTAATTGATATCAACCTTAGTCATGGGTTTTGGACCGCAAGATTGATAAAGGTATTTGGACATGAAGGACAATGCACATGCATATACAACACCCATGAATGGATAGTATACATCATGCTATTTCTGGTGGTATGTGGCACGTGACGTGGATCCTCATGGTTGAGGAGAAATGAATTTTTGAAGATGACAAAGTGAATTGAAGAAGGAAGTACATGTAGGCCCTGAAAATAATTAAAGAAAAGAATTACAAAATAAGAAAGTGTCAGGTCAGCCCTAATGTTAAAAGGAAGTGACATAAATGGTATAAATAAACATCATTATACATTCATTTTGATACAAGTCAAATTTCATAGGTAATAAGAAGAAAAGAAGGCTGGATTTCAAGGGAGGATGAAGTCTTTTGGTGATGTGTTCTAAGGTATGTTATTTTTAGGTCATCTTACCATTTTTGCTATAAAAATTTTTCTAGAATGATTAAGATGGTGAAATCGCTATGGTATTGAGAATACATATCAAGGTACCTCTAGTAAAAATTCCATCTCTTGATTCGCTATAATTATGGAGATACACTCTATGGAAGATAGGGTTTGTGACCAGTCCTGAAGCTAGTCAATAAACAGGTGTTCCGGGTAAAACAATCATAACTTTTCATACAGAATCCAAATGCAGTGGGACCACTTCCATTGGAAATAGTATGGATTGTGGTTTTTTGTGTGTATGTTTTAGAATTGGATGTTAAATATTGAGCGTGGGGCATGCTGTACAAGTTGGGTCTTCTGAACATACCAGAATTGAATAAAGTCTACCATTCTTTCTATAACCTCCTTTTGGGGAGGATTCAAGGAGTGAAAATTGGAGGCGTTTCATAGAATACATTGAGTAATATTATCTACAGGATCAGAGTACTCCAAGAATTGAAGAATTGCAGAATTTGAAGAAGTCTCAGGAAGCATTATCAGGTTCTATGTGATGATTGGTTGATGGTGATGATTTAATGTAAAGTTTTATTATCTCTCATATATTCTTGGGTGGAAAGAAGGGGCAAGGATGGAGAGTTCATCTCTCTCTTAATATTGAAGGATTGTATCTTCCTCTTGGAGGTTTATCCCTCCCTCTACATTTGGAAGTTGTAGCTACCTTTGGAAGTCATTACTTCCCTTGAACAATAAACTATTGATTATTTCCCATATATTGTGCATGGTGTATTGGTGTAACTCTTATACTATTGTTCATTTCTCATTGGATATTGTTGAAGGAAAATCTCCCTGTGGACAGGTAGATCTCCTCAAAGAGCTAGACTCTTAACTCTAAGACAGAAAGTGCTTATCATGGTCACTGACTTCATTTTAGATCTAGGTGGAATAGTGTGTGAGGAGGAAGGAGAAAAGAAGTACCTTTTACCGGTGTTTGTCCCTGCATGCTCTGAGTTGAGCTACAATCTTTCGCTCCTCGATGGATCCTGTAGACAAACAAAGTACGACCACTTCCTACTCTATCAAGATTAGTCCAAAATAGATCTATCTACTAAAGAGACAAATTCATGTGAGATTGAACACGAAATAGAAAGAAACAGGCCAAGCAAATTATATTAATGAGGACAAAACATTGCTTACAGCCATAGATGGATTGCAGCAGTTTCGTCAAGTCCTCCTTGTCTACCCCTTGCTCAAAAGATCCATGATTCGAATGATGATAGCTTCACTGATTGCTCCCTATGAGATCATAGGTCTCTTGCTTCCAAAATCACCTCTGTTCCAGCACCACTTATGAGATCATAAGTTTGGTTTGATTCTCTCTTTCCAGTCTCCCTTCCACCATTAGAAAGCCTTCTTATATAGCCTTGGAGAGGCTCAACAGCTTGAGATATCTTTAGGGTGAGTTGAGGATTTGCCTCCTTCAGTTAGGGATCTTCCCTAAGATCATGGCTTGATTGAGGATTCGAATCCAACTTCCTTCCAAGAATGAAAGGATGCTTCCCCCATTCATCTCAACAACTTAACTACTGCCCAGAATAGGTAGTGCTCCCTCAAAAGGGCCATCAGAGCATTGTAGCGCTCCCCATTAGGCTTAAAGGTAGCACCAGCACTCCTAAAGACACCAGTGCTCCCCCAGAAGGACCAAAGAAGATTTATAACACTCCCACCTAGTGTAAGGGGGAGCACCAGCACTCCCAGAAGAGGTATAGGGGAGCGCTCTCCTTCAAAAACTTAGTTTTTTGAGTTTTTTCATATGGAAAAAGGTTCATGAGCCCAGTTAACCTTTCCTCCTCTTCCAAATCAAGTGTTTGACATGTGCCAAGTGTCCTCCTGATGTCATTTATAGGCACGAAATAGGCATCATGGCAGTATTCTTCCCTAACACTTGTGAGCAAAATGCGACACTTGCGACCTTTGTAATGACGACACTTGCGACACTATCAAAGTGAGTATTTTTGATGTGTAACAGATATAGTTGAATGGTTTAAGTATAAGTTGAAAAATGTTTTAAATTGTACTTGATACTGATTCACCCCCCTCTTAGTATCAACAATTGGTATCAGAGCAGGTTACCTTCAGTACAGTTTAACCACTGGAAGGAATATCCTATGCAGAAATGGAAGACAACATTCCAAATGGGATTCCACCATTTGATGGAAGCAATTTTGAATACTGGAAAAATAGAATGGAAACTTACTTGAAATCTCTTGGGGAATATGTTTGGTTCTCATTTTCTTCAAGATATAATGCTTTGAAGAAACCAAAGACTGCATCTCAAAAGGAAGCAAAAAGGAACAACAAACTAGCAATAGATACCATCCTGGATGGATTGACAGATTCAGTGAAATCCAAGGTGGGATCATGTGCATCAGCAAAAGAGATTTGGGACAAGCTACAAGACCTTTATGCAAGGGAAGAAGCAGAAGAAGAAGAAGAAGAAAATCATGAAGTAGAAATGATTCAACAAGAAGATGCGGATCTTAAAAAATTGAAGCATGTTGAGATTGAAAATAGCAAGCTCAAAGACACATGTAGAAAACTAAGAAGTGAATTGGTTAGTTGTGAAAAGGTAGTTGTAATCTTGAAGAAACAATTAGAAGACTTTGAGAAACTAGGAGAAGAAACCATTTCCTTGAAAACTCTACTCGAAGAAGAAAGAAGAATAGGAGAAGTAAGGAATGTCCAAATGAAGAAGAAAGAAGAAGATTGTGAGAAACTTGGACAAGAAGTTGTCTCATTGAGGAATGTAACACCCTGTTTCCCCCAGTCTGTAAAAATAACTATACTGGCCAAGTATTGTGGCAAACTCAGAAATGTGAATGTGTGATGTGAATGGACCTTGTGAAAAAGGTTGATGAATGTAAATAATATTATGAATATATATATTGCAGGACTGTTGAGAGGGGGTGTGTTGAAAAAGAGACCACGATGGCTGAAGAAAGGTGGTGGAAGGCACCTGGAATGGTGGCGTTAACTTCCACCGAAACCAATACCGTATTTTGGACTTCACTGGCCCGAAGAACCAAGAGCGGCTCGCTGGCCCCAAATTTAATGACTCACTAGGTTGGTAGGTAAAGAGATCCTCATGAGTAATGAGGGATGGGGGTGAACCGCCCATCCATAGAGTCCTCAGACCTGACCACTGCGAGGAATATCGTGCCACACGCAACCTTGTCGAAAGGAGAAAAGGCAGGAAGAGTGGGCGATCAAGGGGTAGACGTGAGGGGATAAAGACAACTCTGGCTATATGCAGAGTGGGTGATAGCAGAGAGGAAGGAGGGTAACCTTCGCTCCTAGTCACTGGAAAATAGAGACGCAGTCTCACAGCATCGTGGTCTCAACTCGGGGGTGGCTAGTGGTAAATCCACTAGGAGTCGCTAAGCCTACAGTTGGGTGGAAACGAGAACCCCTCTTAGCAGTTGCATAACCCCTAGTGTTACTTTCTGATAAGTGTTTTACCTTTGGCATCTTGAAATATATGTATGCTGACTTTTATGATCATAAGCTGTGAAATTGTGAATGATTTCATTATAAGAATGTCTGTATGGTGTCTTGATTAGTATTGGTAGTTGTATGTTTATATGGAAAGACTATGTATGGATTATGTTCTCATAAATTGTTATTTATATGCATACTGATCTAATTCAGACTTCACGCCTGGCTCTCGGAAGAGAGATACCCTTATCTGCCTCAGATAGTACCCTGGGTAAACCTCCCCATAGAGATACACTTCCCGAAAAGGCCCATCAAGAACCTGCAAAAAGGGCATGAAGGCGCAAGGCCTTAAGAAATCCCTGATAAGTATTGAATCGATGGACGAGATCCCATCGGGAGATCGGTGGTCACTCACGACTGTCATATCGGAAGAAGAAACTGGAGGGTTAAGCGCCTTAACCCTGAATAGGTGTTAACCGATGGAGGAGATCCCGTCGGGAAATCTGTGGTCACCCATGACCGTTAGATTGGTAGGAGAAAGTAGGAGGTTAAATGCCTTACCAATTTGTCTTTCTATGTCTTCGTGGGTAGTGAAGAGATCGGGATCATAGATGCCCAAGGTCCATGAGAACATCTGGATCGTTGATTTTTCCACATCCAGGAAGTCGTGGGAGAATGCACCAGTTAGAAACTTGTCTGAGCCATCAGATCTGTTACCCATGATTTTGGTCATCATGATGATGTATTGATGATGGTGTACTTAGGCTCTTCATAAGAACTTTCTCCTGAGAAAAGTTACTTTCTTCTCTTTCCAGAAATCTCATTTTTGAAGAAGGTTCGCAGGCTGCTAGTATATTTTCCTACGAGAATGCCTGATTCTCACAGGCTGTCTTAAGCCAGGGTGCGAACATCTCGCACTGTGTTGAAATGCTAGGGTGAGAACTCTTTCTAAAGCAAGGAAAAAGATGAATTCTTGATGCTTCTAGAAGGGAATCTTCTAGAAGGATGGGTTGGCATTCGAATGGTTATCCTAGTACTGGATTCTCTGATATTTTGGGATCATTATTATCCAAGAAACTAATTCATTCTCTCCTATATATTGAGGGAATTCTCATGGAAAAGGTTAAGCAAGATTCATTGGATAATTAGTGAAAGAATTGTGTGAAGGACTCAGCATTGAACAACAACTTGAAGACTCTAGCAAGTCTATCAAGAGGATTTGATCTTCTTCATGCAAGGATTGAGCAAGTGTGTGTGTTGGAGCCAAGGGCCATCGAAAGGAAGTTTGCGACATCAAGGCTCAAGTTGTAATATTTACTTTCCATTAATATGATACAGTAGCATGTCCCTTTCCCATAAAGCTATTTCCACTTTATTGTATAATTCCTTGATCATATACATAGATTGATTGTTGAATAGATTGTGCTATCTTCACTTTGGTTGGTTTGTGTTGTCTTGGTATTGGCTGCACGAGAGCACTGGAGTGAAGCGGGAGCAACAAAGACCATAGGAAGCGATAATAAGGTATGATATTTATTCTTGCCTCCTAGTTAATTCAATGGTCAAAATCTAGGGAAAGAGTCATGTTCTGTCTTGCTTTGTTCTAGATCCAGGTGGATCTACGGAGATCGGTTAGTGTTCGCACCTACGGATTTATCCAATAACAAGATCTTGGTTGGAAAACCTAACAGCCGTTGGATCTGTCAGGAGATACCCGAGGGTTAAATCCCTCGTGAACAAGGGCGAAATTCCTGAGAGAAGAGTTGGTATCGGGAATTCGAAATTCGAGATTCTGGGAGTCCTGATGATAAGGGATCGGGACACTCCATGTTGAAAGTACCGATATAGATCTATACCATCCATCCGTAAAGGACACATGGCGGAGATCGAGAGTCCATCGGTATTTCAGATACTGGGGATTCGAGTTGACAAAGGATTTGCGTCACTGGGGGTCGCAAGTCGCGAAATCGCGAAACAACGAGGACCGTTCATCTAAGGGAGGACACGTGGATGATAATTCCTCAACCCCTCTCTGCCTTTGCAAGAAATGCACGAAAAGGATCCCTTCGGAGGATCCCAGGGTCTGTAATGACCGTTTGATTTAAGAAAGAGACGCAGGCATTCATGCCACGACCTCCTTTTTCCCTTGCAAGAGATGAAGGAATCGGGACCATAGACCCCATGGTCCATGGAAGTGCCTGGACCGTCCATCTATAGAGAACACGTGGCCACTGGTAAGCGCTTCGACGTTTTGGCACCCGGGAAACAAAAAGGCAAGAAACCTTACCTTCACGATTCATGAAAACCCGATACCTGAAATCATGTGGACCGTTGGATCCACGCTCCTAAGAGCCGTCGATCTCTTACACGACTTTCCATATCAGAATTCAGAGATTTGAATGACGAAGAGTCTTGGCGTCGTTGCATTTCGAACTCCCGAGTACCAAAACCCTGAAAGGATCCATACCATTGGATTAGGGGAGGCTTACAACCGCCGATCTCCCTTTGGAGGGAAACTTTGGAGACCTCAGAAGTTTCGGGTATTTGAATGGGGAAAGGTAGAAGTCATGTATCACGATTCCCCAAATCGTGAAAAGCCGATAAGCTCTTGGCTAGCTTAAGCGCGTGGACATAGTATAGGGTCACATAGAAAAGACCCCAAGAGAGAAACTTGCCCCTCGCTAGCCCCATCGGGGTCCGGTGTTTCATTGTTTCAAGCTTCAGGGTTTGCAGAGTCGAGAGACTCGACATTCTGGTAGCACCGAGTCGTGAAGTGTGAAAAGACACCGTGCTGATTCGGCCCATAGTCCTGAACTACAATCATATGGAGGTGGGAAAAGGACAGAGCTAGCCTGTGCTAAGCCCCGTAGTACTTCGGGGATTATGATTGTTGAGAAATCAACGAAAAAGTTTGATTTTCGTAGTGGGTATTTGACAAGGAAGATATTAAGAAAATCTCAAGTGCCAAAAGACTTAACACATCTTGGATGCATGGGTGAAACTTCATACAAAGAAGATGCAAATACCAACAAGAAGGTTGAAGAAAGAGCTACACAGACAGTTGATGAGAAGTGGACCAGGATACCAGAAAGAAGGAATGATTACAAAAGAGGTGAATATCCAAGAAGACCTCCTACCTTCAACAATCAAAGAAGCTTCAATCAGTATGAAGGAAACTACAGCAGAATAGATCATGAACCCAGATGGAATACATCACAAAGAAGCCCACTTACTCCAAGGTATCAAAATTTCTTTCTTGGTCATTGTTATACTTGCAAAAATTTTGGACATAAGGAAATTAAATGCAGAATCAATGGAAGGAACAAATACGCAAGAAACATGAATGGTGTAAACAAAAGATATGGAAATAATCGTGGATTTGTCAGCATAAGTTATAATTCATTTTACCCGTTGATGGAAAAAAATATTGTATTCTACAAATGCAATTATCTTGGTCACAAAGCACGAGATTGCAGATATATGGATGAAGATGTCCCTATGCCAACCACAGTATGGAGAAGGGAAGAGATTCCAGACAATGAAGATTGTCGAATAGCATTGACCACTGAAGAATGTAAAGAAGAAGATGAATGGTACATAGACAGTGGATGTTCTTCACACATGACCGGGGATCAAGACAAATTCATCAGCTTGAAGAGAAAGGGTGGCAATGTTGCA
>ML788828.1:459062-474811 GCA_009831015.1 Picea engelmannii
CTATTGGTTGAAGACTTGAATCATAATCTGCTCAGTGTTAGTAAAATGTGTGATCAAGGATACACTCTTACGTTTGATTCCCGAAAATGTAAAATCAGAGAAAATAACTCAGGAAGATTGGTTGCAACTGCAACAAGAAGACCAAACTACATATACATCCTAGACATGAAGAAGAGAGAGAAGACAGAACCCACACAAAAGGATTCTAAGGAAGAAAATGTCCCAAAGACCAAAAATAAGGATGAAGTATTATTGAGTGCCACATGTTCAGGGGGAGCAACCCCAAAGAAGAGAGTTACATTTTTCCATTAAAATCAGGGGGAGAAACCCTAACCTTTGTCATTGATGTCAAAGGGGGAGAGAAATTGGGATCATAATGATAGGGGGAGCATGAGTGTTGCCATCAATGACAAATGGGGAGATTGTTGGAAGATTGGTTGTTGTCATTGATGTCAACCCTAGTCATGGCTTTTGGACCGCAAGATTGATAAAGGTATTTGGACATGAAGGACAATGCACATGCATATACAACACCCATGAATGGATAGTATACATCATGTTATTTTCAGTGGTATGTGGCACGTGACATGGATCATCGTGGTTGAGGAGAAATGAATTTTTGAAGATGACAAAGTGAATTGAAGAAGGAAGTACATGTAGGCCCTGAAAATAATTAAAGAAAAGAATTACAAAATAAGAAAGTGTCAGGTCGGCCCTAATGTTAAAAGGAAGTGACATAAATGGTATAAATAAACATCATTATAAATTCATTTTAATACAAGTCGAATTTCATAGGTAATAAGAAGAAAAGAAGGCCAGATTTCAAGGGAGGATGAAGTCTTTTGGCGATGTGTTCTAAGGTATGTTATTTTCAGGTCATCTTACAATTTTTGCTATAACTTTTTTCTAGAACGATTCAGATTGTAAAATCGCTATGGTATTGAGAATACATATCAAGGTACCTCTACTAAAATTTTTATCTCTTGATTCGCTATAATTATGGAGATACACTATATGGAAGATAGGGTTTGTGATCAGTCTTGAAGCTAGTCAATAAACAGGTGTTACAAGTAAAATAGTCATAACTTTTTCATACAGAATCAAAATGTAGTGGGACCACTTCCATTGGAAAGAGTACAGATTGTAGTTTCTTGTATGTTGGTTTCAGAATCGGATGTTAAATATTGAGCGCGGGGCATGCTGTACAAGTTGGGTCTTCTGAACAGACCAGAATTGAATAAAGTCTGCCATTCTTTCTATAACCTCCTTTTGGGGAGGATTCAAGGAGTGAAAATTGGAGGAGTTTCAGAGACTACATTGAGTAATATTATCTACAGGATCAGAGTACTCCAAGAATTGTAGAATTTGAAGAAGTCTCAGGAAGCATTATCAGGTTCTATGTGATGATTGGTTGATGGTGATGATTTAATGTAAAGTTTTATTATCTCTCATATATTCTTGGGTGGAAAGAAGGGGCAAGGATGGAAAGTTAATATCTCTCTTGATATTGGAGGATTGTATCTTCCTCTTGGAGGTTTATCCCTCCCTCTACATTTGGAAGTTGTAGCTACCTTTGGAATTCATTACTTCCCTTGAACAATAAACTATTGATTGTTTCTCATATATTGTGCATGGTGTATTATGGTGTATTGGTGTAACTCTTATACTATTGTTCATTGCTCATAGGATATGGTGGAATGGTTTAAGTATAAGTTGAAAAAGGTTTTAAATTGTACTTGATACTAATTCACCCCCCTCTCAGTATCAACAGAACTAACACCTCCTCTAGGGGATATTTCTTGTTCTTGTTCTTAGACAAGATCATCTTAGGAATGCTACCAAGAAACTATCCTTCATGTGAAAGATGTTGTATCATAAACACTATTGTTCTTTTTGTCTCAGGCAGGTTATTTATTGAAGGCTATCATGAAGATGTCTTTCCAGGATAGTAGAAATTTTCTCTATCATTGTCCTTATTCTTGTTTTGATTTCCTATCATAAACATATTGTCTTAGATCTTTGTTTTGTTTCTTGTCTTGTTCCAGGAAGGTACCCTTGTGAAATATGTTGAAAAACCTTGATGAAAAATCTTTGAAAAAGTTGTCATAGAAGAAGTTTATAAGGATGACACTTTGCAGAAAGAAAAGAGACATACAGCAGATGGAAGCATGGACTCTCTCATATACTAGAAAGAGACGCATGTATACAGATGGAAGAATACCTTATATGGATTCAAGCAACTTGGTGCATAGTCTCTCATGTACAATAGAAGCATGGTGAAAAATTCCTATGATAGAGGAATTGTATCGAAACAATTCTTCAGAAGTCCAGGATAATGGTTTGAAAATCCATGGCAAACACACGTGATGACAGATCTGAAGAAGTTGAGAGGCTCTGATCCAGTAGACCCATCCTTGTATCGACAATTGAAAGGATTATTGATGTATTTGGAGAATACTCAACCGGATATTTTCGTTTCTTTGAAAATAGTTCTCAGTGGAACCTAGCCATGAGAATTGAATAATTGCAAAGCATGCCCTGAAATATCTTCATCAGACATTTGAGTTATGATATACAACTGCATGGATTTATCAATATGTTTTAGTTTGAGATTTGCCACGATATCATGGGATAACAAGAAATAGAAGTCTGTTTCACTCAACACTGCAGAAGAAGAGCATATTACAGCTTGTGATGCTTGTACAAAAGTAGTGTGGCTTCATAAGTTAGTTTATGGATTGTTTGATCAAGTGTTGGATTCAACCATGATATATTGTGATAATCATAGCTGTGTGAATCTCTCAAGGAACCCGATGTTCCATGTCAGGTCGAAGCACATTTATATTGTTGGATTATTGAGAGGGGGGGTGAATCAGTAATAGAGCAATTTAATCCTTTTTAACCATATAATCAAAGTGTTATATCAATGAAGCATTATCATCCAATAAATACAGAGTAAATAAGCAATGAAAAAATAAACAAACATACACATACACAGTACACCAGTGTTTTACGTGGAAACCCAAATCGGGAGAAAACCACAGAATGTTTTTTCTTATATGTATTGAAGAATTACATTCATTGGAAGCACCAACTTCCTTTTTTTTCCAACTGCAACTGGAAGGAGGATCCAACCCCCTAGTTTCTCAGGCTACAACCTAAGGGAATCTCCAACTCCCCAATTCTCTAGCTACAACCAGAAGGAGGCTACAAACCCCTATGTTCTCCAGATACAATCGGAAGGTGGCTAGAAACACTTGTGCTTGCCCCGTCCTGCCACCCTAAAGTAGAAGTAGAATGATGGAACCACTGTCAACCTGCCACTATGATATATACCACTGTAAACCTTCACCAATAAATCTGAACCATGCATCAACCTGTACCTCAACCTGTAATCAACCTGTACCATAAACAAGTGCATCAACCATGCACCAACCTGTACCAAATAAATTGTAATCAACCTATATGATAAAAAAGTGCATCCAACCATGTACCAAGTATTTACCAATCATGTTTCAACTACTCATAAACAATGACTCATCAATATGTACCAACATCATCAACTATACACCTCATGTCGGTACCAACTCATCAACTACTTGTCTCAACCATGTACTCAACATGTACCTCAACCAAAATCCCTCGTCAATTTAATCTAAATATGATTTGTAGCTCTGTAATATACCTGGTGTATATGATCACATTCCTTCAAACCTTCCTTATCTTCAACAACAAGAAACTAGCATTTTCATCAAACGTTTTTTTAGTCTCACATGCCTAGTTTTGGATTAGTCAACAACCCTAACTTGAAGTAATCATAACTTTGTACCTGTAATGTATAAATATTTGAAACTAATACACAATGTTCTTCAGTGTGTTTTATGAAATTCATCCAGGTGTTACTACTTGGAACCTCTTAGAAAATGATTTATAGCAAAAATGGCATACCTTGCTGAATTTTGGCTTATTCTAGAGAGCGACCTTGTAGAGTGTTCCTAGCACGGAATATTTGTTGAATTGATCTGAAACTGTTACAAAGAATACTACAGAATGTACCCTAACCAAAACACTGGGTTCACAGAAGTTGGACCTGTTATGAAGACGTTGTGACGTTTTTACCCGAAACACCTGTTTTTGACTAGTTTCGAGACTAGCCACAAACCCTATTTTCCACGCAGTGTAACTCCAAAAATAAATTGACCCACAAGATGAATTTTTTACCACGGATACTTGGATATGTTTTCGCAATGGAATATAAATTTCACAATCTAAAGAATTATAGAAAAAACGTTATAGCAAAAATGGTGAGATGACCTGTAAATAACATACCTTAGAAAGCATCATCAAAAGAATTTATCCTTCCTTGCATTTCGGCCTTCTTTTCTTCACCTTCCCTCAGAATTTCATCTTAGATATCCTTGGTTACCTTAGACACCTATATATATTCAATATTATCAAGTGTGATTAAAATTAGAGAGCCTTGCCTCTTATTTATACTCTCCAAGTAGCTTCCTTAAAAACATCTTCTAGGTCACTTGGCCCCACTTTCCTTATTTTAGCGTTAACACACTTCTAATTTCTCCATTAAATTTATTATTGAAATAATTTATTTTGTATTCACTCTGAATTATAATACACTCATTACTTCACTTTATTATTTATCTTTTAAAAAATCTTAAACCACTTTGACTACTTTGACCTTTTGGGGCTTCTAGATGACATATGAGTGTCCTCCAACTTCATAAGGCCATAACTCTCAAACCGTGAGGAGTTATGTGACACTCCACATACCACTAGAAATGGAATGATATGTACTATCCATATAGAATAGTATTATCTGAAAATATATCATAACTCATATCATTATCCATCAAACAAACTTGGGTCCATTACCCAAACCTGGGATCTCCAACTTCTCATGGCCATAACTCTCTAACCGTGAGGAGTTATGCAACGTTCCACATACCACCAGAAATGGAATGAAAAGAAATATCCATATAAGATAGTTTACTTGAAAAATTCATTGTCCTTCATCTCATTATTCCACAATTAAGCATGGGCTCTCTTACTCCGTAAAGTGTCTTCCCGTGAGGGATTTCACCATAAGGGGACCACTTTGGAGTTCATCCATATTTAATTCTTATCAACCATGACAAGACAATAATGAGTCATATTATCAACATCTATTGGGACAAATGTTCTTTTAGGACATATGTCCGGACTAGAAGAATGGTCCTTGTATCACTTTGTTGAGTGAGTGACTTTTTCAGCATTATGCCCAATTACTCATATGGAGTATGGCCTCGAGAGATGATGTAGTTTATTTTATCAGATGATATTGATAGTGGTGTTGGTTCTCATGATGTGATCACGAGATAGCATGTGTGGCTATGTTGTTGCTACCAGTTGAATGGTTTGTTTGTGCTCAATACCATTGCCTTTAATACCTCCCTAGCTAGGAGGGAGTGTTGATATTATGGTATTTGCGGGAGGTATTAACCTCTATGTGTAACATTTGACAAGACTAGAATATTATGGGAAGTAAGAGAAACCCTAAAACATTGGATAATAACCCTAGAAGACAAGTCAAGTCAAGAGAATAATTAATATTGAGTTATTAGCCTCCAGGAAGAGAAGTCAGCCCAGTCAAGTGAGTTGGAGCAGTATAAATAGAGGGCGCTAGAGATCATTTAGACTCACTCATTCTCACAACTGCATAAGGACAAGTAGTGCACATGATTGGAGGACATTTGCAGTTGTAGCAGTGGTAACTTGGGCTTTGGTTATGGTTGGAATTTCTTCTTGGTTATGGCTTGGAATTTCTGCTTGGTCTTTGCTTATCTTTGCTTGGTATGCTAGTCTTGGAGATAGGTACGCTACCTTGATTGGATAGTTTTTCTAGGTTTTTCTTCCAAAATTATTTTGTATGTCAAGGTTAAGGTTCTTAGGGGTGGCCTTTGTGCCTATGGTTGGGTGACAATATTTATATATTGTCTATGGTGAAAGGAGCACACCTATTATTCTAATAGAACCCTCATCCAGAAGTTATTGTGACTCAACGATGGCATTATTACAAATGGAAAAGGAGAATGATGCTAATAAAGCTGCTAAAGAAATGATAAATCACATAAGAGAGTTATTTCCTTCCCTTGACGATGAAGAAATGTTCAAAGAACAGAAATATGAAGAGAGTCATCAAGAAGAGAACACAATGAGTTGTGACCCTTTCAAAGACCTTGATGATACTTTATTCCATGACCTTGAAAGTGAAGAAGTATCCGAGGAAACCTTAGATATTACAGATCCCATTGAAGAAAAGAAAGAAAATAACTATGCACTAAGGATCAAGCCTCTTGTGATGAAGAGGTGATGGAGTGTCGTGTCCATAAGAAGAAAGAAGAATTATGATAAAGCACAACATATTGAGGCACCACTATATTTGATCCCACTTGATGAAGGTGAGTTTTTCCAACCTTTTTTTCCTCTTGCACTTAATGTTAAATAAGAAATCAATCTTGATGATGAAGAATTTGAATATCCATTTGAAGGCGTCCATGCCTCTATTCCTCCTACACACAAAGATGAAAATATGGTCATTTTCAGTCATACTAATGGTCTTATGAAAGTACCCTTCGATATGGTTGATGAGACTATAGACACTTTCATACAAACTAGAAGATGCATATGGGACTTTAGTTGTCTCAATTTTTATAGGGACCCCATTTACTATTTTTAGCAGTTTTCAGGTCCTAAACTTTCGAGGCCATTTTGAGGGCCTAAACAACACTTTTCGTGATCGATCACCTCAATGATTAGTAGTGGATTTGACTGAGCTCTGAAAATGAATCTCCTCATCGATATATTTCCAACGATATATTGTGTGCCCCAAATAGAGATCGTATGCTAAAGTTACGTCCCAGGAAAATTGATACACCAAACTACCCCAAAAAGGGTCCACAAAACTAGTTGATTTCATCTTCTGGGGTTAGCATTTTGGATTTTCTTTATGCTAAGAAGGCATTTGGAGCCTCATTGTAACAACCATATTATTTTGAATGAGCATAGCAGTCACATCTCTTCTTAGAGATAATATGCCACCATTCTAGTGAGTCTTTCACTCTGTATTTCTACAGTTTTCTACATTTCGCTCATTAATAGAAATTGTGTATTACTGTATCTCTGTGTTTATCGTTATATATTTGATATATATATATTATATTATTGGATATCTGATATATCTATGTACATTTCTTTATTATATCTCCCCTCTCATTTTGTGCCGAAAATAATCCGAATCAGTGGTATTAAAGCAGACTGCTCTTGATCGTTTCTCAGTGCATGTCCCCGATGAGGTATGAGTATAGAAAGATGGATCTTGAGCTTGTCTCTCTTGAGGAAAATCACTCTCACATGCCCAAGAAACCCTCCATGGCGGAAGAAAAGAAACACGACATAGAAGAATATTCTATTAATATGTTGCTTGAGAAAGCTCTCACGCGATAGAGGGATGAAATAATGAAGAATTTTTCCCACATCCTTCAACGCCTGCTGATAATAGCAGGTACGTCTTCATCAAGCAGCCACTTTGGAGGAACCTCTCCTTTCAAGGTACAAGTTAATTTTTATATTCTCGTATTTAAATTTCAGATCGATGTGGATGCCCTAGAAAAATGGTTAAATCTGATAGAAGGTTATTTTTATGTTCACAATGTTTCTGATAGGGAAAAGATCACCTTCATACTCCTTAAGGCTCTCCCCCATGTCAAACATTGTTGGGAAACTTGCTAGGAGAAACATTCCATAGAGGAGTCTAGAATATATGGGGTCGATCCCACTTTGGACTTTTTTGTGGATGTGGTCAAGGAACAATATTACCTTGTTGGTAACTATGATGACCGGTACATGAGATGGACTACACAGTGGCAAGAGAGGGGCCAAACAGTGTCGGAGTTCATAGATGATTTCCATACCTTGCGCACCAATATGGGTATAAAAGTCTTCGAACAGAATTTGGTTGTGAAATACCGAGGCTCTACATAGGTACATCCAAACCGAAATGGATTTCCTGGACATCTCATCACTAGGAGATGCCTATCGATATGTTGTCAAAATAGAGAAAAAATTTAGGCACCGGAAAAAACAGGAGTTCGGGTCTACAAATCCGCAACAACCAAAGTATGGTAAAGATGTTCCTAACAACCAACCTCCAAAAAACTAGTCCAATCCACATGAAAAGAAGGGTAACAGAAAGATGAAGAAGGACACTAGAAAGTGGTGTGATTTGAACAAAATCCCCTGGCACAACATAGATGAATGTCTCTCAAAACAATCATTGGTGGTTGAGACCAAAGAAAAGGATTCAAACCCTGATTCAAAATTTGATTTAGAAAATAATGGGAGAAGATAGATCATAGACGCAGACCCCACTATTATTGTTGTCGTCGCAACAATTCAACCAGAAGAACCAACAGATCTTGAAGAGGGGGAGATCCTTTTCATTCATAGATGTGGGTGAAGGGGACCCCGCTACATTTTATTTTTGATAGCGGAAGCTAGAAGAACCTCATCTTAGTATAGGTCATCAAACAGGTTGGATTGTCAACAACACCACACCCGCAACCATACAACATCAAGTGGCTTCATCATGGATGAAATCTCTGTGTCAGCCAGCAGTGTCAATTGTCATACGACATCCAACCCTTCAAGGATGAGGTATTATGTGATGTAGCCCCATTGGATTTCTGTGATGTTATTTTGGGCCAGCCATATATGTGTAAGAGCCATGATATTTATGAGTTTCGACCTTGTAGTGTCATTGTTACTCTAGGGGGTCATCTCTATAGGATACAAGAGGTAGTTCCAACTATTGTCCCACCAAAACAGTCCTACAAGGTAATCTCTCATACTGCAAAATTTAGCCGCTTCACAATCTATTCAAAAGGTGAAGAAAAGACTCCTCCATCACCAAAGACCTTCTCCTAGTGCCAAAACGTCCCCTAAAGGGGTGAGGTCTTTATAAACTAGGCTTGTCTTTGTGCAAAAGTGTAATTAAAGTGAATTGTTTAATATTACTTTATAAAAGGGGAAAGATTAGGGTTTTTTACCCCTAGTCTTGTGGTTTACCCTTAATTATGTGGACAAACCATCTTATTGACAATTTGTATAAATAAGAGATCATAAGATCTCATTTTAACATCACTCTCCCATCTTGGAGAAGTACTTGGACTGAAATTTTCGCTCTCTTTGGCTAGTTCTCTCTCTTGTGCTCTTATTTATGGCTATTTCTTGGATTATTGGTTGATGGAAGTGATATGATAGCCTTGGAAGGAGTTTCTCTAGATTTTATTGTGGTTTGTCTTAACTTTTTCCTTGAATTGGTAAGATTTTTCTACATTGTGCTATCATTCGTTTCTCAAGTCAAGGTTAATTTACTAGGGTTAGGTGGGAAGTATTAGGGAATATACCCCCATTATAGTCTCCATTATTTTATGCTTATATGTTGTTGTTTTAATAAGTGTTTGCTAAGAGAAGTATAAGGACATGCACCCTCTTAGCTTAAACTCTAGCTAGAGATACTTGGCTTGGGGAGTAAGGGGATTTACACCCCCAAGGAGGTAGTACCTATATCTCTTTCTTTGCTTGACTCCATTAACCCATTGTTTAAGGCACTAGTCATTTACTTGTTGCATTGGAGAAATAAAGTGTTGCCTTGGTAAACGTGAATTTTCCAAGTTTTAAGATTACCTCTTTGGGAAAGTGTTCCTTGAGCCTTTGGCTCCCTTTCCTCATTGAGGCATCCTCTTTAAACCAAAATTTGTTGTTTTTGTAGTAAATCTAACCTACATCCATTAGGGTGGCTCTAACCCTAGCCTCTAACCCTAAATATCTCCTAAACTAACCCTAGCATAGGCCTAAGAATCTTCTCTAGCCTATTACTAACCTAGGTGCACTTGTTGAGCTAACTAGGGGATGATTTTATTGGGTAAGTTGTATCCAATAAGTATTAGATTGATTAAGACATAAGGCTAGAAATTTCACCGCAGAAATCCTAACCTAAAGTCACTCATAACTTGTGTTTTCACCATCAAAAGTTGCTAAGAATTTGCCAATTTATTCTACTTGCTTTGATATAATTTTTGAGTGGTTTCTTAGCAAGTTTTAGTGGTTGTTTTCACTATTGTCATGAAAAAATTTCTATAGCCATAAGGCTGCAAAATACTTCTGCATACATCTTTTATGACAGCCATAATTCATTGCTAAAGTCTCATGATATAGATCATGAAATTCTCTAGTGACTATCTACTTTTTTTCAAGCATATTCCATTTGACTCTGAGAAATCTTTCTAGCATCTTTAGTACTTGTTGTATTGTTGATCTATATTGTCATTTATTTCTGAAAATCAGGGAAAGCAAGCCTAGCTTGCTGATCCAAATAACATATTATACTGCATAGTGGTTTTTTCTTGTGTCTCGGGCAGGTACCAACTTTTCAACAATTCATCCAAGGATTTGGCAACCTCAAAACAACCTAAGACTCATTATCACTCTTCCTTTTCCATCTCAAATATTGACCTCTAGGGATTTCACTCTTTCCATATCCGTTTCCCCCCTCTATTCCCTCTAGGGTCACCGAGATCACCTCCCTAGAGTGACCTAGTCACCCTTGAACCGCAAGACCTATATCAAGGTGACATTGGGTATAATTTCCTAAAGTTGTAGCCACATGGTGGTTGGGTCGAGATTTTCCCAACCTACAACTTGTGCGATAACATTTTGACACCGTTGTTGGGGAATATTTTGAATCCTCTTATGAACCCTAACGACACTTTGGTAAGTTATCCCGAATCCTTTATCCCTCATCTTGCCTGGAGACTCTACCCAAGGGACGTTCCCTTTCCACCTTTTTTTATGAGCTCGTCTTGAAGCTCATATGGCGACTCCACCTTCCACGAACCCACCTTTCCTCCTTTCCCCTTTCCTCCTTTCCTGAGACTTAATCTCACCTGGTGACTCCTTTTAGGTGTATTTTCAGTAAATGGAATTATGGCACCATGGAATGAACCTGTTGATATTAGGGTAGTTGTAGGAGGTATTAACCTCTACGTGTAACCTTTGACGAGACTAGAATATTCTAGGAAGAAAGAGAAACCCTAAAACGTTGGATAATAACCCTATAAGACAAGTCGGCTCAAGAGAATAACTAATATTGAGTTATTAGACTCCAGGAAGAGAATTCGGCCCAGTCAAGTCAGTTGGAGCAGTATAAATAGAGGGTGCTAGAGCTCATTTAGACTCACTCATTCTCACAACTGCATAAAGAAAAGTAGTGTGCATGACTGGAGGAGAGTTGCAGCTGCAGCAGTGGTCACTTGGGCTTTGGATATGGTTGGAATTTTTTCTTGGTTGTGGTTTGGAATTTTTGCTTGGTCTTTGGTTATCTTTGCTTGGTATGCTAGCCTTGGAGAGAGGTACACTACCTTGATCAGCTGTTGTTTCTAGGGTTTGATTCGGGAATTATTTTGTATTTCAATGTTAAGGTGCTCGGGGGTCGCCTTTGTGCCTATGGTTGGGTGACATTATTGCTATATTGTCTATGGTGAAACAAGCACACCTATTATTCTAACAGGTTATGGGCCCACACTATCTTCAAACATTCTAACCATTGGAATATAGATTGGGAGGATTTGTAGTTGCAGTTGCAACCAAAGTTTTTGGTGCAGCAACGAAACCCTAACCCTTGTGCTGAGGCACCTTAGGTGAACCAATTGACCTAATTCCTAGATAACCTAGTGATCCCTAGTCTAGTGCACCTCCTGGTACTCTCAGCAAGCCAAGACGTCAAGTTTGGAATTTTGGTCAAAGTCAACATTTGACAAGTCAAAATATAAGGTTCACCAATCAAAAAGTCAAAATGAAAGGCAGTTATGAAGAAAAATGACCTAGCATGAATAAAGTGTATGTTGTGCCCAAGAGAAATCTACTAAAGGGAACATTATGAGGTTTACCAATCCTCTAGCAGCTAAACCTCTAGTCCAAATAAGTCATTCTAAGGTTTACCATCACAGTTGGGTAGCAAAGGTATGCCCCTATACATGTTCTTTTAATTTGTATCATTAACATGAGTGTGTTTGCAGGGAACGTATAAGGGATCTTGTCCAAAGAACTGATCTTGGATTCAGTGCATTCTGTTGGTGCAATTATTTGCATAATATATTACCAAACATAAATTATCAACCGGGATTCGTAATCAAAAGAGTTGATATGTGCCGATAACAGATAGGTTCCTATGTCTGATGAGCATAGTTCAATAAAAAAAAACCATATAAAAACCAATACTCTATTTTCACACTTCAAAGATAACACTCTTCACACAATTCATAAATTAGAAAGCAAAACTTGCAATCATGCACTCAAAAGATTTTTCTCAGATAATGCCTTATCCATTTACAAACTCATGAAGTGGAAATATGGACTTTGAATTAGTTATATGTAGATGATACTCTTAACAACAACTAGCAAGCAAATCTAGGCACACTTCAACAATACCACTCCAAACTTAGAAGAGAAAATTGATAACAAAACTTCTCAAGCAAACAGTGAATCGAAAGGTTCTTTCTTAGGTGACAAATTTGTTCATTAGAGGCTCATGAAATGAAAAGATGAACTTAAGATCTATCTCCTGGAGCAACTAAACTATCAAGTGGGATGCTCCATTCAAGCTCATGTATGGTGAAATATGGAGATCCAACTGTTCCTACATTACCACACTTTGCAACAAATTCGAATAGTGAAATCAAACAAAATATCATGAAATCAAAATAACAAATACATGAAATGAAAATCTACACTAACAATTTACAATAAGATTACCAAGTTGAATTGGTGGCCCTTGCTGATGCCAACATGGAAGCTTTTAGATCACAAGATGTTAACTTCTAAGAGAGACAAAATCATTGAATTCAATCTTACATTAATCTCCAACAAGTAGGTTTACAAAAAGAGTCTTCTCATGAATCCATTCTACATCATAACAATTCTCCTTTAAGAACCATTCTTACATCATGATAATTCCTCTCTACTCAGACCTATGAGGTCTTATTTATACATAAAATCCATGGAGGAATTGATGAAACCGAATCCCCAAACTAAGAAAACAATTTTTACAATTTTAGGATAAATCCCCAAAAATCTGTGTTTTTTAACAATTTGGGCAGATTCGAGTTAGTCCCCCACCCATATCTCTCAAACTGTTGTTGGGAAAAATACCCTACGGACTAGCAAACTAGGGTCAGACTTGCATGCAGATTTTGACCATAAAGAAATGACTTTTTAACCTACCACCCAAAACTTAAACCCCTCTTTCACGATACATGCATGGAAAGGAACTACTAACCTTTTTACTGATGTTTTGTGTAGATCCTCCGTTGCGCTTTTGACCGCTTGCTTGCGCTGCTCCTTCCAAAGTTATCCTGCAATCAAGGCAAACAACTACGCATGCATGCTATTTTTCTACTTGAGGGTTAGAAATTAAGCACAAATTACACAAACCATAGATAAGTCATGCATTGGGACAGGAAAAGTATTCTTTTATTATTTTCAAAATGAATCAACTTACAATCAAAGTCGAGACCGGCCACCACTCCTTGATCCTGATCCTGGGCTCCTCCTCTTCTTTTCTCCTCCAACTTCTTTGCGTTAATTCTCCTTAGGCTTGAGGAAAGGCCAAAGGGTTGGGACAATGGATTCAACAAATGGGCAGAGTTTCTTCGCTATAATTTTCCTCCTCCAAATGGTACCCCTACCCCTTATTTTATAGGCTAGAATGAGCTAGGGTTTTGGACGAACACTCAGCCATGCATGGTCGGGAGTTTCAGTTAACTGACCCATAGCTTTTTGTCCTGTCGGCAACTTTCCTATTTTTGTGTTTTGTTAGGTACACGCAGGCTGTAGTAGGCCTGCCAACGTGTACCCGCGTGCAGTAGTGGGTTAGGGCTCATGGGCCTTGACCCAAAAGGATTTTCAAGAGTTTGTTTAGCATAGTTTTGGCAAGGAAGGGATATGAGTTGGCCTGATGCCAGGTAAGCATGTGTGGTGCAATTTAGGGTTACAACAGATGCCCCCTAATGTGTGAGGTCAGAAGAGCATCTGATGGCCGAAATACATTACCAATCTTTTACCAATATGTACTAATGTGCTGAATGAGTGAGCCCAAGGATCAAGGACCAGGAGGTGTCGTCTGCAAAAGAAAAAATGTCTCACCGAGGCGGGCATACCCATGCTCGGGATAAAATAGAACCATGGATACCAATCAAATACACTATAGATCCATGTCAAATAACTATAAAGAGTAGCTGTGAACAATACACAGCGGAGCTGCATCTCGAAATCAGAAAGATATACATATAGAGTATCCATCTCCCAGAAGCTGATTCGGCCCGATGGTTGTACTTCAGAGCTCAAGCAACAACTTCAAAGTCTTCTAAAACTCGGGTAGGAGTGTAATATGAGTGTACGACTGCACTACCTAGAGGTCTTCAACGGATCGTCAGTTATGGACTTGATAATCTTGATGATCGGACTGAAGGCTTCAGTGATTTCAAACAAGGACTTGATTGGACGTTCAGGATGGTCGGGTATGTGGACAAGAGACATATTGCAGAGGGGCCGACTCGGGCTTAGTGACAAACTTCCCTTGGATAATAGCATCACAAGTGATAAGTGTTGGGTATGTGTTATATTCTTTGCACGATACGGAGTGTTTAAGCGCCTACGCCGGGCGTGCAGGGGGGTTAGAGGGGGGGCCGCTAGGCCCCCCCTCGGGGGCAGCGCCCCCGAAATATTTTTTTTTCGGGCCGACATATTTCCACCGAGCCGACATATTTCCAGGACGACATATTTTCGGGACGACATATTTCCGGGACCACATGATATTAGGTGGTTTTTTCGGCACATGGTCTTTCGCCGATGGTTTTCTATTTTCGGTTAAGGAATTAGGGTTTTGGACTAATCCAGGTCATTGGGTTAGGGTTTTGGATGTCGTTGGCTCCTATATGTATATTGTATTGTAAACAATGTAACACAATGTATGAATATAATATATGTTGGTTTTCCCGGTTTGGGTTTCCAGGTGAAAAATCTTTGAGTAATGTTCGTATTTGCCATTGTATATTTTTTGTTCTTTTCTGAATATCAGTTTGCAGTAGATATTGTACAAGGTTAGAATTTACATTTGGTATCAGAGCCTTATTGGCTTCAGGGGGACGCCTTTGTTGTCAAGGGTTTGGCTCAGGACTGTGATAAGCCTTGTTACAGTGGGAGATCTGTGGTATTGTTTTTCAGGTGAAAAGAAATGGCAAGCAATTCGAAGATGGAGATCGAGAAGTTTAATGGGAAAATCTTTGAGCTGTGGAAGCTCAATATGGAAGATCTTTTGGTGGACAGAGATCAGTGGATCGCGGTAGATCCAGGTACGGCACCTACAAGAACTTCTGCAGATGACTGGAAAAAGACGGATCAGAAGGCAAAGAGCACAATTTGACTGTGTCTCTCCGATTCAGTATTACTGAATGTGTCAGAGGAAGCTACAGCCAAAGATTTATGGGAAACGTTGGGGAAGTTGTATCAATCTAAGTCCCTGGTAAATAAACTATTCCTGAGAAAGAAGTTGTATAACTTGAGGATGAGAGATGGAGACTCGGTGGCAGAGCATTTGAACGCCTTCAATACTGTGGTAAGTCAGTTAGTATCTG
>ML788828.1:493432-517226 GCA_009831015.1 Picea engelmannii
GGATGCACTACTGTTTTCATAAGAATATACAACAACTGATCTCTATAAAGTAGACTAAGATTTTTCAGTAAAAGAAAAGTTAAAAATTGATTGATAGCTCAAATACTGATTCACCCCCCCCCTCTCAGTATTTTCCAACATATTTTCCCTTCTCAGAGGCTTGAGTTAAATTTTTCCCATGCTGAAAAGGATTAGTCAACATGACTTGTTGTTGTTGCGTGACAATCTTTTGGGCCTCTACAAGTCGAGGAAAAACATGGGTCGGGTGATCTTCTACACACAAGTTGCACAGATACCTCGCCTTCCGTTTTTCTGTGGTGCCCTCGCCAGCATTATCAGTGGGTTTTTTCTCCCCCTTACCCTTTTTTCATTGTTTTTTCTTCCCTTCAGGCTACTGGGTGGCCTTTGGGTTAGTCATCTGCACGGAGTGTACTTCTGACGTTTGGGTAGGAGGAGCATCCAAAGCAGTAGTTTGGCTGGCCGCTGAGTGTTGTATAGATAATTGTTGCAATTACTTTGTCAATTGCTCAGTGGGATTGGTTTGTGCTGAACCAACAATACCATCGGCATGTGGTCTAGCTCTCTGTCTAGTTTTATCCAATATCGATCGTGGTGCATCCGGTAGGATGTTGTATAATAAACTAGACTGAGAATAGATCAGCTCAAACTGTTGAGCCCTCATGATGGCATCTTCTTCGGAGAAAACTCCTGAAGTCACGACGTCTTTGGATAATTGTGGGACTAAAGACTTAAGGAACCACTCAAGCAGGAATGCTAGTGGGACTGGTACTTTGATTAGACTCTTTCGATGTCTCCACTCTCGGATATGATCAGAGATATGGTATGTTGTTGTCTGTTCGAAATTGGCCAGCAGCTCTGTGCCAGCGTCGTATCTTACAGGTAACTGGAAATGGTTAAGGAAGGCCATCGCCAGTTCACCAAAAGAAGAGTATCTTGAGCGATCGAGCTTGATGTACTATTTCGCGGCACTCCCGATAAGAGTGCGTTGAAACAATCGCAACTGGACGGAGTAATCTTTCAATGAGTTAGATGAACACCAAAGATGGAAAGTAGTCATGTGATCACCTGGATCTTCGTTAGGCTTGGCCTTGAACTTTGGAATGTCCGAAGGCAACTTCGTTTGCATAGGAGGCCAACGTGGATCGTGACAAATAGGATCATTTAACAACCTTGTCAAATCTGGCAAGTATAATGTCGCCAGGAATGGTAGTTTGGGTTGTTGTTGATAGATTGGGAAAAAGGGTCCTGGAGTTTGACTGGCACCAGGTTGCCAGGAAAAGTTTTGTTGCTGTCCCGGATTCTAGTAGAAAACATGGACCTGACCAGCGTAAGGATTTTTCATCTATGGAGACATCATTGGTTGATTCCCCATAAAGGACATAGGATGTTGGGCATTCATCGTGTTTGACGGACCTTGGGAAGGATTACCCCATGTCGATCCTGATGGGAGAGGCATAGTAGTATATCCAGGGTTCCATTGACTGTGGAAAGAATTACCCCAGAATGGCATTCCAAAGGAGGGAACGGATCCTTGTCCTGAGTTCCAAGGTCCTGCTATATGTGCCCCCGGCGCAGGAATAGTACCCTACGCCGGTGTAGATTGTCCAAAAATGGGAGTGCCCCCAGACGGGGAAGCGGTGGATGTGAAAGTGTTGTTACCAAACGTCATGTTCCAAACAAATGGTGATGAACCTACCGGCATAGTTTGCACAGGTGTTCCTTGACTCCCGGCTCCAAATGAACTAGTGTGTGTAGGCTACCCGAAGGACTGCTGATGCAGACCACCAAGCGAAGGGGACGAAGGAGAGATGTGACCTCCAGCGTAAGGAAAATCATTAAAAGGGACAGGAATGCCCCCAAGTTGACCTTGCAGAGGAGTGTTAGAGCTCCCTGCCCCCAAACCCAAAGTCTGTAAAGTGGAGTAAGTGAGTGCAGGACTTGTACCTGAACTAGGCATACCGTATGCCAACGGAGGGCCTGTCGCACTAGGTGTGAAGGGAGTTGTGGCCACTGCGATAGATGGGATCAGTCCACTGTGCGACGTAGTTGTGGTCGAGACCATGGTGGCTCGGACCGACGATGGCAAGTTAGGAGATGCTTCTCCTGTGGTAGCAACTGTGGTGGGAATGGAAGAATTCCTAGAGGAAGTAACATCGTTTGTTGCCATAGTTGTGTGAGGCACTGACAAGCTTTCGTAAAATTGGATAGGTACAATAACCAGTGGCCAAGTATTAGTGGTTGGGGTTTCAACCGAGCCAATATTGGTGGTTGATTCCTCTGGGAGTTGTTCGGGCTCAATGGTTTGTAACCGGGTTGCTTCGAAAGACCCTTGTTAGTCTAGCTTCCGCCTCAATGGTGGCGGGGGTGGCTCCAGTATAACCGGTGGCAGGCCCAGAAGCCTTCGTGACCGGCGGAGCTCAGGATCCTCCACTGTGTGAGAAGATCCAAGACATGCTAAGGTATTCAAAACGTTCAAACAGTAACACACACTCAAAAAGAATCCCCTAAGAGATAAGACAAGCAAACACTAAACTAGTTGGAAGAACAGTTACAACAACCAACACTAGAGAAACTTATCGGTGCAAGTGAAACTCGAACACGGAAGCACCCTCCGGGTATACTCTACAAAGCGTGGCCCGATTTCTATCCTAGGTACCATGGTATACCCCCGCAGTCACCTGTGTATGTCCCTAAAAAGATTGGCAACTAGTTTGCCAGCACGCGAACAGTCACCAGGTGGGTACAGTCGAAAGTCGGGTAGACCACAATGAGCAGGGTATCAAGCCCGAAACCTGTCAAGGGTATCAAGAGAAAATGGTATGGAAGACAATTGAGGACCTCGAACGGATTCGAGACCCACGAAGCCCCGTGGCAAATGCAAACGATGGAATCCCAAAACAATCCCTCGATATGTGTTCTCCACTACGCTTGGTCCGGCTTTGGAGGGGTTATATCCGCTACCTTTCCTCACGCAACCTCGTGTTTATCCCCTGTGTTAGAGGGGGGTCCCAAATAACTTTCACGAAACTGGACTTCTACACTCCCTATCACAGACTCCAATGTTTGGTTTTGAGTAGCCTTGGAGAGTTTCCTCTCCAACCTAATCCAAGGCCCTAGTCCTGAACTAGTGTATGAACCCTACAAACAAAAAGTCTAATAGATTTTAAATTAGCGTTACTTTTATGAGATTTTTTATGTCACGGGGTATGAAGGTGAAACTGATGATGTATAAAGACTCAAAGAAAAAAATGAATGAAAAAAAGTTGGAAACAAAATGCTTTTACTAAATGAAAAAATCAACAACTTTTCACAAAGAAAGACTTCTTTTTCTTTTCAAATTTTCTAAGATTTCATGCAGCAAACATAAAGGAATTTCGCTCGACTACGAGCTACTTATGCTCTAAATGTACTGCAAAAACTTATGAACAAAAAGACTTCTCCCTAGCTATTGATGCAGAAACACAATCTTCAAACAAAGAAGAAAATGAAAATATTTTTTTTCTCTTTTTTTTTTTTATTTAAGTGTTAATCAAGCAACAAAGGGAAAATACCGATAAGCACAAAACCAAGAAAGAAAAATTTTGGCTTAAAGCACAGATCACAAAGAATCAAAGTAAAGGCACACGATGGCGATAAAGAAAACAAAGACTCTTAAGCTTGCCTAAAAACCATAAAACAAATTTTTTCTTTTTATGTTTTCTTGTCAACTATCAACTAAGAAAAAGCAGACTAAAGGTAAGAGGACCTAACCTACTGACTGTTCAACCCTAGACTCAAACACCTGAGAGGAATACTTCTCGTCAAAGGAGGGGATGACTGCCCCACCCTGATTAAAAAGCAGCATGTCAAGCAAGCTACTGTCACTAAAACAACCCGCGGGTAAACGGGTGCTGAGCTGAAACGGGCAGCATATACATGCGGTCTAGCCTTGTACAGGCCACGTGTATGTATAAATTCTAAGACCAAAATAAACACAGGAATCCCAGACCAGGAAAAGGCCTCTGGTATTGATAACCAGGGTCTCTTGAAGGCTTGGATGCTTCTTTTAACAGAAAAGAAAAATAATTGCAAGGAACAGCAAAACACAAAAAGACAAACTGAAACAGGACTGTAAACTAGCAAGACTCAAACAGGATCCAGAAAACCCCCTGAGAACGTATAATTCTAACAGGGAAGAGGAGGAATGACTCTTAAAGTTATCTGAACCTACACGCTACTGAAACCTCTACAGCTAGCGTTCACATGTGTGCTGCAATAGGTTAGGGCGCGGGCACACGCGTACGGGACTTCTGCAGGCCACGTGTACCTCTGTGTGTCTCGATAATTACCGTCAAGCAACAATCAAGGAAAAACTGGTATAAAGAACCAAGTTCCCTGCTAGCTCAGACAACAGACAACAGACAGACAGAAAACCGACAGACAAAGAAAGACAGAAAATCTAATCTTTTAAACTACCCAAAAACCTCAACTAAATCCAGAAACCCTAAAGAGTATCTTCCCCAGTACAGTCGCCAATTCTGTTGTTGGGAAAAATACCCTACGGACTAGCAAACTAGGGTCATACTTGCATGCAGATTTTGACCGTAAAGAAATGACTTTTTAACCTACCACCCAAAACTTAAACCCCTCTTTCACGATACATGCATGGAAAGGAACTACTAACCTTTTTACTGATGTTTGGTGTAGATCCTCCGTTGCGCTTTTGACCGCTTGCTTGAGCTGCTCCTTCCAAAGTTATTCTGCAATCAAGACAAACAACTACGCATGCATGCTATTTTTCTACTTGAGGGTTAGAAATTAAGCACAAATTACACAAACCATAGATAACTCATGCATTGGGACGGGAAAAGTATTCTTTTATTATTTTCAAAATGAATCAACTTACAATCAAAGTCGAGACCGGCCACCTCTCCTTGATCCTGATCTTGGGCTCCTCCTCTTCTTTTGTCCTCCAACTGCTTTGCGTTAATTCTCCTTAGGCTTGAGGAAAGGCTAAAGGGTTGGGACAATGGATTCGGCAAATGGGCAGAGTTTCTTCGCTATAATTTTCCTCCTCCAAATTGTACCCCTACCCCTTCTTTTATAGGCTAGAAGGATCTAGGGTTTTGGACGAACTCTCGGCCATGCATGGCCGGGAGTTTCAGTTAACTGACCCATAGCTTTTTGTCCCGTCGGCAACTTTCCTATTTTTGTGTTTTGTTAGGTACATGCGGGCTGTATTAGGCCTGCCAGCGTGTACCCACGTGCAGTAGTGGGTTAGGGCGCGTGGGCCTTGACCCAAAAGTATTTTCAAGAGTTTGTTTAGCATAGTTTTGGCAAGGAAGGGATATGAGTTGGACTGATGTCAGGTAAGCATGTGTGGTGCAATTTAGGGTTATAACACAAACCAATTCTAATTTTGAAAAACAGCCCTTACAATACTCAATGTATCATATTCTGGACAAAACCCATGTTTTATAATTTCTAGATATGATACCATATGCACGGAAATTGAGGCACAAGTTGAAAGTTTGAGTTTTTTTTTATAATTTTGGCAGAATCATTCCCCCTGAGATGGAGCTCCACACGTGCAAGATGGGTGAATTCTGATTCACTTGTCCTCATGAAAACATCATTCTGGACAAAACCCATGTGCTCGATTTTCCTCTAGAAGCTTTCCAAAATTTTGAATTATTTCTAGTACCGGATTAGCACAGGCTGGTACCGGAATAGGTGGAGCCTTGGTACTGGAATAGACTGGGCACCAGATCATGATTCTTAAGAGTCAAAGTGATTAGTATCATACATAATCAAGCATTTAATCGAATTAACTCAATAAAACTAAACAAATCATGCTTTAATCATAAGTTACCTCTTATGCACGTGAACAAGGTCATCGAGTGTATTATAGAGGAAACAGTCAATTAGATACACATGGAATAGGTAAAATAGGCTCAGATAGAAAGTAATATAGGGCATTAGAAGTGTCAAAATGGAAACTCAACATTCCCCCATGCTTAAGTCATTGCATGTTCTCATGCAACAATGATCTTCAAAATTTCACAATTGATGATACTCTTCACTCGATCAAGCATTCCCTGAAGTTAAATCTTATCCAATCTGTTTTCAATCAAAGTTAGGAGAAAGGGATGGATGTGACTTCTAATACGATTATAGGATAGTGGCTAAGAGTTTTCATAATGACTTTGACTAATAGCCCCCCCTGGCTAGATTACCTTTCAAACAAAAGTGATATAAGCATAATTTAGATATCATTTGAAGAGAGGAACACATAAAAGAATGCATCCCAAGATGATTAACTTGTTTCAGATCCAAGTTTTTATAGATTAAGCTCTTCTTATTTAGGTAAGGTTAATTACATATAATGAAGGTCTCACTTCTCATGCAAACCTATTTATTTTAAAGATAGAACTCTAAAGTGGATACTTGAAGGTTCTTATGAACAACATCTGAGAGATATAAAGGTCATCTCTTATCCTTGATTTGATAATGATTGCTTCAGAATGATACCCAAGGGTTTATGTTCAGTTTTAAGTGTGCCACTTTATGTTTTTCAACTCCCTTTACCCGGCATAGCCCCGCTGCCAGCAGGTCTGTTGAGTACCCCGACGGGTTTACCTTAGTACCATACAAGCATGGCCCCACTACCAACAGACCTGTTCAGTACCCCGGCGGCTTTATTTGTACTTCCTGATACTTCCTTTTTATTATATTACTCAAAATATTTAGAATAGTGTATACTGTGCATTGGCAATTTTAGAGTATAAGGAAGGCAGGTGGTACGAGAGTGTTTTATACTTATTAGGCACATAATTAATTATTTTCAATTATCCCAAGGGTGACATCATCGACATTCAACTTAAATCTTAGCTATTTAATGTATAATGGAACATCTCAGATAATGACTAAGAGGTCCCTCTAGTTAATCCTATTAGGGTTCTCATGAAAGTTTATTGCGGTTTTACAAGGGCAGTCCACCACATGAGGTTTTCATCAATACCTCTCAAGAGAAACTTGTAAAGATAAACTTGGATAAGAACTTGTTGAATCAACTAGGTTAGTACTATACATAATGGTGTCACCACTTTTAAATGGATATTTCAATGAACAATCACTTCTTCAAAATAATGAGGTAATAGGACAAGTGCACCCATTATCATATACAACTAAATGTAAAAATATCTTCTTAAAGGAGAGCAAGGATGATTCATTCAAGGTTGAGTGTATAAATGTAGGAGGAAGATGTGCATGAGAGTAAATATAATTCAACACAAGACTTAAATGATCCTTGATAGAAAGAACATGAAGAGATTAGCCCATACCTCTAATTACCTAAAGTGAAAACAATATTAAGTGCATGACAAAGATTATATCACTTTGGCATAAGGACCAGATAAGTAATTGGTATCAGAACATGTTTCTGCATTACCGTAATAGATAGTACTAGAATAGGATAGTATTGGAATAGAGCAGTACCGAAACAGAGCAAGCGGTATAGATAGAGTGACATGATGGATGATTTTTGTTCATTCATGATGACAACCACCTCACCAAGGAATTCAATGATAATATACGAGGAGATGTATACGAGGGCTTTGAAAATTTCATGGTAGGGAAAGTGCAATAATTGAGAGTAACCATATGTTTATTGCATAATTAGTCTAATTTATTTTAGTAAAACGAAAAATGTTGAGTTTATACGTCCTATTACTTGAATCATTTAAATCGAGCAACAAAACTTAAATATACGATTAGAGCTACCAACACCTTATAACCAGTATCGGATCGCCTGAGTACCAGATGGACGCAGGGTTGTGCTTCAGTACCAAAATAGCACAGAGACAAACATTGTTTGCAGTACCGGATGAACACAATTATGCATTACCGGAATAGAATGGTACCGGAATTCTGGAAATGACTATCAAATCCTAGCACTGAACATGTTGATTTGGCCTCGCCGATGGAAGTTGCAAAAGAATATGAAGGTTTTGACAACCACTCCCCCATGCCTAAGGTTTTGCATGGCCTCATGCAAACAATGTGAGATGCTAAAAAGGGTTGCTCAGAGAATTGTGAACACTTGCTAAAAACAAACCAATAGAACTAATTAAAATTGGATTTTTATTCATGCTTATAAATAGAAAATTTAGGGAAAATGTCAAAAGTTGAAATAGTAGCTATGAATAAAATGGTTTGGAATTAGAATTTAGTTTCAACTTCTATTAAAAAGATCACTGAATTGATCATCCTTATGAAATAGTGGTCTTAAAATAGATAGGTAATGATAAAGCACGAATGCATCAATTTTAACAACTTAAGGAAAAAGAAGAATTTTCAAGAAATAGGTCATGAAGCACTCCCTTAAGTGTTATATTTCATTGACAAGGATGTCTTCTCCACTTTTGAAACCCTTCCAGTATCATGTGTGCATTCGGAGAATGAAGGGATTCCCTTCTCATAAGATTCCAAACAAAATCATCATAACTTTTAAAAAGAAATCTATTATAGGAACAAAAGATCTTAAACTGATTGTTTTATTAGCTTTTGACATTCTCATTTATGAAAAGTATGAAAGATAGGTTGCATTGTAATTATGTGCAATATTTATTTATTTATTTACCTATCCTACTCTAATTGAACAAAAGAAAATGTCCTTCAAGTATAGGAATACTTCCAGTGAAGCCATGTGCGTAACAGGGTTAGAAATATATCCATACTCAGGTTTAAAAGATAAATTTTAATGCATACCGGAGTATGAAGGACTAGCTGCTTTGATGATGAGATCAAGCAATAAATAAAAGAGTGGTGTGACCTAATAACTAATTGAAACCATATTTCAATAGGATTACTATATTCTTGTTTCTCTTCTTTGTTTAGGTCAGATCGAATGTCCTCCTCTACCATGCAATGCAGATTATCCTCTTCAAGATGATTGGTCTTTGGAGTACATATAGGATCTGCTGAGAGACATGCTAAGGATTCTTCAATCTCAGGTTCACTGCTTGCTCTCCATTGAATTCTATCCATGATTCTTTATTCCCTTCAACAAATTGACAAGAGGAATCCGACAGGACTTCTAACTCTTCATGTGGAAAGACAACTAGATTCTTGACTACTGTGAAGATATGCTCTTCCTGAGAGGCGGATATCCTAGCTGCTGCCAGAATGCGAGAAAGTTCTTAGAGGAACATTCTTCAAGATCTTGATCATCCTTGAATTACTCTAGCTGGTTGATGATACATGTTTCGCAACACAGATTAGTACTCGGGGGGTTCTTACAGCACCTCAAACATGATTTATCATTAAAGATCTAAATTTTAAAACTATTTGCGAAAGAAAAACACACCAAACTTGATAGTTCATCCATAAAACCAATCCAAAACCATTAAAGAAATCTGATTCTAATACTACCTATTACTGTTTACAACTCCCCGACAACGGCGCCAAAATGTTGGTGCAATTATTTGCATAATATATTATCAAACATAAATTATCAACCGAGATTCGTAATCAAAAGAGTTGATGCACTATATGTGCCGATAACAAATAGGTTCCTATGTCTGATGAGTATAGTTCAATAAAAAAAAACCATATAAAAAACAATACTCTGTTTTCACACTTCAAAGATAACACTCTTCACACAATTCATAAATTAGAAAGAAAAACTTGCAATCATGCACTCAAAAGATTTTGCTCAGATAATGCCCTGTCCATTTACAAACTCATGAAGTGGAAATATGGACTTTAAATTAGTTATATGTAGCTGCTACTCTTAACAACAACTAGCAAGCAAATCTAGGCACACTTCAACAATACCACTCCAAACTTAGAAGAGAAAACTGATAACAAAACTTCTCAAGCAAACAGTGAATCGAAAGGTTCTTTCTTAGGTGACAAATCTGTTCATTAGAGGCTCATGAAATGAAAAGATGAACTTAAGATCTATCTCCTAGAGAAACTAAACTAATAAGTGAGATGCTCCATTAAAGCTCATGTATGGTGAAATATGGAGATCCAACTGTTCATGCATTACCACACTTTGCAACAAATTCGAATAGTGAAATCAAACAAAATATCATGAAATCAAAATAACAAATACATGAAATGAAAATCTACACTAACAATTTACAATAAGCTTACCAAGCTGAATTGGTGGCCCTTGCCGATGCCAACATGGAAGCTTTTAGATCACCAGATCTTAACTTTTAAGAGAGACAAAATCACTGAATTCAATCTTGCATTAATCTCCAACAAGTAGGTTTACAAAAAGAGTCTTCTCATGAATCCATTCTACATCATAACAATTCTCCTTTAAGAGTCATTCTTACATCATGATAATTCCTCTCTAATCAGACTTATGAGGTCTTATTTATACATAAAATCCATGGAGGAATGGATGAAACCGAATCCCCAAACTAAGAAAACAAGTTTTACAATTTTAGGATAAATACCCAAAAATCTGTGTTTTTTAACAATTTGGGCAGATTCGAGTTAGTCCTCCACCCATATCTCCCAAACCAATTCTAATTTTGAAAAAAGGCCCATGTTATACTTAGTTTATCATATTCTGGAAAAAAAACCCATGTTTTTGAATTTCTAGATATGATACCATATGCACGAAAATCGAGGCACAAGTTGGAAGTTTGAGTTTTTTTTATAATTTTGGCATAATCATTCCCCCTGAGCTAGAGTTCCACACGTGTGATCTGGGTGAATTTTGACACATGTGTCCTCATGAAAACATCATTCTGAACAAAACCCATGTGCCCGATTTTCCTCTAGAAGCTTTCCAAAATTTTGAATTATTTCTAGTACCGAATTAGCACAGGCTGGTACCAGAATAGGTGGAACCTTGGTACCGGAATAGACTGGGTACCATATCATGTTGCTTAAGAGTCAAAGTGATTAGTATCATACATAATTAAGCATTTAATCGAATTAACACAATAAAACTAAACAAATCATGTTTTAATCATAAGTTACCTCTTATGCACGTGAACAAGGTCATCGAGTGTATTATGGAGGAAATAGTCAATTAGATACACATGGAATAGGTAAAATAGGCTCAGATAGAAGGTAATATAGGGCATTAGAAGTGTCAAAATGGAGACTCAACACATTCAAAATATCAACACACTCTCCAAGTTTGACTTGATATATCTCTGGTTGTTATGGTATTATGAACTTCTATTCAAAGTTATAAGCTGACTTTAGTCAAGATATTATAAGCTTGAGATCATATTCTCTAACTCAATTTTTTTCCAAGAAAGCATATTGTTTTAAGTTTAAGGGATAGGTCGAAAAGGATACTTGTCCCAAAAGAAAATCAATTCAAGTGGAACAATAGTAAGACTCTAGGTTTTCATATCAAGTTTGGCATCTTTATTATTGTCACTTAAGTAAGTACTGATAAGTAATTAGTAGCTTATACTACTCAGTGTACTTATTTGCAAATATGAACTAACACTTCCTCTAGGGGATATTTCTTGTTCTTGTTCTCAGACAAGATCATCTTAGTAATGCTACCAAGAAACTATCCTTCATGTGAAAGATGTATCAGAAACACTATTGTTCTTGTTGTCTCAGGTAGGATATTTATTGAAGGCTATCATGAAGATGTCTTTCTAGGATAGTAGAAATTTTCTCTATTGTTGTCCTTATTCTTGTTTTGATTTCTTATCATAAACATATTGTCTTGGATCTTTGTTTTGTTTCTTGTCTTGTTCCAGGCAGGTACCCTTGTGAAATATGTTGGCAAACCTTGATGAAAAACCTTTGCAGAAGTTGTCATAGAAGAAGTTTATAAGGATGGCATTTTACAGAAAGCAAAGAGACATGCAGCAGATGGAAGCATGGACTCTCTCATATAGAGGGAATTGATTACAGAATTCCAGAAACATGCAGTCTCAGAATAAAAACAAGGAAGTTCTAGATATTGTTCGTTCGGGTTTGAAGCTGGGATTAGGAGGGAGCAAATCCCCAATGATATAATCCATTGAAGAATCTGTGAAAACTTATAAATGGAAGCCTTGATAGATACAAGATTATATTCGAGGCTAGAGGGCTCTCCTAGAAGGAGGGAAAAGACTATTATGGCAACTTTTTCTAGTAACCAGATATACCTCTACCTGAGCCATTATATCTCCTGCAGTATCCATGGATTGGAGATGGATGTGAAGACTATTCTTATCAATGGAGTAATTGAAGAAGAAGCACATGTAGAGAAACCTCAAGATTTTGAGGTATACCAGAAAGAGACCCATGTATACAGATGGAAGAAGACATTATATGAATTCAAGCAACTTGGTGCATAGCCTCTCATGTACAATAGAAGCATGGTGAAAACTTCCTATGACGGAGGAATTGTATTAAAATAGTTCTTCAGAAGTCTAGGATAATGGATTGAAAATCCATGGCAAACTCCCATGATGACAAATCTGAAGAAGTTGAGAGGCTCTGATCCAGCAGACCCATCCTTGTATCGAAAATTGAAAGGCTCGTTGATGTATTTCAAGAATACTCATCCGGATATTTTCTTTACTTTGAAAATAGTTCTTAGTGGAACCTAGCCATGAGAATTATATAATTGCAAAACATGCCTTGAAATATCTTTGAGTTATGATATACAACTGCATGGATTTATCGATTCAGATTGGGTAGGGAGCGCAGATGACAGAAGAAGTTCTTCTTGGATATGTTTCAGTTTGAGCTTTGCCATGATAGCATGGGATAACAATAAATAGAAGTATGTTTCACTCAACACTGCAGAAGCAGAGCATATTGCATCTTGTGATGCTTGTACGAAAGCAGTGTGGCTTTGTAAGCTAGTTTATGGATTGTTTGATCAGGTGTTGGATTCAACCATGATATATTGTGATAATCATAGTTGTGTGAATCTCTCAAGGAACCTGATGTTCCATGTCAAGTCGAAGCACATTGATATTGTTGGATTACTGAGAGGGGGGGTGAATCAGTAATAGAGCAATTTAATCCTTTTTAACCATATAATCAAAGTGTTATATCAATGAAGCATCATCATCCAATAACTGCAGAGTAAATAAGCAATGAACAAATGAACAAACATACACATACATAGTACACCAATGTTTTATGTGGAAACCCAAATCGGGAGAAAACCAAAGAATGTTTTTTCTTATATGTCTTGAAGAATTACATTCATTGGAAGCACCAACTTCCTTTGTTTTCCAACTGCAACTGGAAGGACGCTCCAACCCCCTAGTTTCTTGGGATACAACCTGAGGGAATCTCCAACTCCCCAATTCTCTGGCTACAACCAGAAGGAGGCTACAACCCCCTATATTCTCCGGCTACAACCGAAAGGTGTCTACAACCACTTGTCCTTGCCCCGTCCTACCACATTGAAGTAGAAGTAGAATGATGGAACCATTGTCAACCTATCACTATGAGATATACCATTGTAAACCTGTACCAATAAATCTGAACCATGCATCAACCTGTACCTCAACTTGTACCTCAACTTGTAATCAACCTGTACCATAAACAAGTGCATCAACCATGCAGCAACTTGTACCAAATAACCTGTAATCAACATGTACCATAAACAAGTGCATCCAACCATGTACCAAGTATGTACCAATCATGTGTCAACTACTCATCAACTATGACTCATTAATATGTACCAACATCATCAACTATACACCTCATGTATGTGCCAACTCATCAACTACTTGTCTCAACCATGTACTCAGCATGTACCTCAACCAAAAGCCCTCATCAATTTCATCATTCAAATATGATTTGTAGATCTGTAATAGACCTAGTGTATATGATCACTTTCCTACAAAACTTCATTAACTTCAACAACAAGAGACTAGCATTTTCATGAAACTTTTCTTTAGTCTCACATGCCTAGTTTTGGATTAGTCAACAACCCTAACTTGAAGTAATCCTAACTTTGTACCTGTAATGTATAAAGATATGAAACTGATATACAATTTCCTTTAGTGTGTTTTATGCAATTCCTCTATGTGTCACTACTTGGAACCTCTCATAAAAGGCGTTATAGAAAAAATGGCATACTTTGCTGAATTCTGGCTTATTCTAGAGAGCAACCTTATAGAGTGTTCCCCGCACAGAATATTTTTTGAATTGATCTGAAACTATTACACAGAACACTAAAGACTATATCCTAACCAACACATTTGGGTTCACTGAATTTGGATCTATTATGAAGAATTTATGACGTTTTTACCCGAAACACCTAATTTTGACTAGTTTCAGGACTAGCCACAAACCCTATTTTCCATGGAGTGTAGCTCCAAAAATACAATGACCCACAAGCTGAATTTTTTACCATAGATACTTGGATATTTGTTCTCAATGTAATAGAAATTTCACAGTCTGAATCATTATAGAAAAAACGTTATAGCAAAAATGGTGAGATGGCTTGTAAATTACATACCTTAGAAAGCATCATCAAAAGAATTTATCCTTCCTTGCATTTCGGCCTTCTTTTATTCACCTTCCCTCAAAATTTCATCTTAGATATCCTTGGTTACCTCAAACACCTATATATATTTAATATGTTCAAGTGTGATTAAAATGAGAGAGCCTTACCTCTTATTTATACTCTCCAAGTAGCTTCCTTAAAAACATCTTCTAGGTCACTTGGCCCCACTTTCCTTATTTTAGGGTTAACCCACTTCTAATTTCCCCATTAAATTTATTATTGAAATAATTTATTTTGTATTCACTTTGAATTATAATACACTCATTACTTCACTTTATTATTTAGCTTTTAAAAACTCTTAAACCACTTTGACTACTTTGACCTTTTGGGGCTTCTAGATGACATATGAGGGTCCTCCAACTTCGTAAGGCCATAACTCTCAAACCGTTATGAGTTATGTGGCATTCCACATACCACCAGAAATTATATGACATGTAATATCCATGTAGAATAGTATTATCTAAAAATATATCATAACTCATACCGTTATCCATCAAACAAACTTGGGTCCATTACCCAAACCCGGGGTCTCCAACTTCTCATGGCCATAACTCTGTAACCGTGAGGAGTTATGTGACGTTCCACATACCACCGGAAATGGAATGACAAGCACTATCCATATAGGATAGTTTACCTAAAAAATTCATTGTCCTTCATCTCATTATTCCATAATTAATCATGGGTTCTCTTACTTCGCAAAGCGTCTTCCCGTGAGGGCTTTCACCATAAGGGGACCACTTTGGAGTTCATCCATCTTTACTTCTTATCAACCATGGAAAGACAATAATGAGTCATCTTTACATCAAACAATATTGGGTCCATTACCCAAACCTTTGTGCTGCGGGGCTTTCTTCAAGGGTTGACACCAATGACAACCAACCTTAATCAACAAAGATCAAGTATTGTTTTCTCCGTGATAAAGTCCAGAGGGGAGAAGTAGTTCTCGAGTACATATCCACTGATGAGAATATATCAGATATTTTTTTTGATAAATCCTATTTCCAAGATGAAAATTTTATGTACTTAAGGGACAAGCTGAGACTCGCGCAGATGAATTCCTTATTGGAAAGGGAAGTGATTACTCCCCGGGTTGGGAGGAAGCACTGATATTTTATTGATATATCGACAATCATTTTCCAGTTTGGAAAATGGTCCAAGTTGGGCAGTCACTTTCCAGTCCGAAAAGTGGTCCAAGATTCTTGATGGATAGTCATTTTCTAGTTTGGAAAATGGTTCAGGTTGGGTAGTCACTTTCCAATCCGGAAAGTGGTCCAAGATTTCTGACAGACAATCATTTTCCAATTCGAAAAATGGTTCAGAGTGGAAATTCATTTTTTTAATGAAAATGGTCGGATAGATTGATGATGTACCATATACAACGATTCCCCTTGTGGTCAGTCTAGGGGAATGTTCAAGGACATTCATTCTTATTAATAGTCACTCTGAGTAGTGGTCAAGCAGAATGCTCCACCTCTTCGGGCAATCATTCTTTCGAAGCTCACAGTTGTGAGCAGTTTCAAGAATGGTCTGTTATAGGAGGTTGGTGCAGGACGATCATTTCTGTAGGAAATGTTCTGGACATTCATTCTCTAGGGCAGATTCATTCTCTCCAGGTTGCACTGTGATTAATGTCAGAAGAATGGCCCAATTAGGTGAATGTTCCAGGTTCAACAATCAGACAATCATTCCCTAGGGAAAACTCATTCTCTCCAAGTTGCACTATGATTAGTGGCGAAGAATGGACCAGTTAAGTGAATGGTCCAGGTTCAGAAATTAGGGACAATTATTCTTCTATGATTGAGAAGAATAGTCCACATAGCTCATGGCTGATGTTTAAATTTCTAAGGGAAGATGCTCTTCTATATCTCACATATGTGAGTGGAAGAATTGTCGAGATGACTCAGTTTGTATCATGATATTGTTTATGCAGGTTGATATCAGATGATATGATTTTTGAAGAGATTGTATGTCTCGGGATAGTAGTTGTATGTTAATGTGGTGGATGTGATCCACCGGTAGTGACTATGTGTCATTGGTTAGTAGTTGTGTGCTACTAGGAGTGGTTGTGTACCAATGGATAGTAGTTGTATACTACTATGGATGGACACAATTGTGTTATATTGGATGGTATTATAGCAACAATATGCTACTATCTTATTTTCATGGAGACTACCACTAGTGTTGGAGTTGATCGCCAGCTAGATGGATAGTCAATGTGTTGGTGGACAGAAATTCTCTCTGTGGAGAATGGTTCAAGTTGACATATTGTTGACGTATCATGGACTGGTATTTTCCTAAGGCATAGTTTGTGGCCCGATTAGCAAATGGTTCAGGATCGATATTTTCTAAGGCATATGGGTAGAGATTGATCTCTATGGTACATATGACCCAATTAGAAAATAGTCTAAGACTGGAATTCATGTTGGAATGGTTTCTATAGCCCATAGGGTGGCTTTCAACATCTGAGAGGACTCACATTATTCTACGACATAGGTCTAGATTAGAAGAATGATCGTTGCAGTCCATTGCAGAGCTTTTAACATCTATTGGGACAAATTTTCTTCTAGGACGTATGTCCAGATTAGAAGAATCGTCCTTGTATCACTTTGTTGAGTGAGTGACTTTTTCAGCATCATGCCCCATTACTCATATGGAGTATGGCCTCGAGAGATGATGTAGTTTATTTTATCAAATGATATTGATAGTGGTGTTGGTGCTCGTGATGTGATCACGAGATAGCATGTGTGGCTATGTTGTTGCTACCGGCTGAATGGTTTGTTTGTGCTCAATACCATTTCCTTTAATACCTCCCTAGCTAGGAGGGAGTGTTGATATTATGGAAATTGCAAGAGGTATTAACCTCTATGTGTAACCTTTGACGAGACTGGAATATTATGGGAAGCAAGAGAAACCCTAAAACATTGGATAATAACCCTAGAAGACAAGTCAACTCAAGAGAATAATTAATATTGAGTTATTAGCCTCCAGGAAGAGAAGTCGGCCCAGTCAAGTGAGTTGGAGTAGTATAAATAGAGGGCGCTAGAGCTCATTTAGACTCACTCATTCTCACAACTTCATAAGAAAAAGTAGTGCACATTACTGGAGGAAAGTTGCAGTTGCAGCAGTGGTAACTTGGGCTTTGGTTATGGTTGAAATTTCTTCTTGGTTATGGTTTGGAATTTTTTCTTGGTCTTTGGTTATGTTTGTTTTTTATGCTAGTCTTGGAGACAGGTATGCTACCTTGATTGGCTATTGTTTCTAGGGTTTGCTTCCGAAATTATTTTGTATGTCAAGTTTAAGGTGCTCGGGGGTGGCCTTTGTGCCTATGGTTGGGTGACAATATTTATATTTTTTCCATGGTGAAATGAGCACACCTATTATTCTAACAGAACCCTCATCCAGAACTTATTGTGACTCAATGATCGCATTATTACAAATGGAAAAGGAGAAGGATTCTAATAAACATGATAAAGAAATGATAAATCACATAAGAGAGTTATTTCCTTCCCTTGACGATGAAGAAGTGTTCAAAGAACAAACATATGAAGAAATTCATCAAGAAGAGAACACAATGAGTTGTGATCCTTTCGAAGACCTTGATGATACTTTATTCCATGACCTTGAAAGTGAAGAAGTATCTGAGGAAACCTTAGATATGACAGATCCCATTGAAGAAAGGAAAGGAAATAATTATGCACTAAGGATCAAGCCTCTTGTGATGAAGAGGCGATGGAGGGGTGTGTCCATAAGAACAAAGAAGAATTATGATAAAGCGCAACATATTGAGGCACCACTATCTTTGATCTCACTTGATGAAGGTGAGGTTGTCCAACCTTGTTTTCCTCCTGCACATAATGTTGAAGAAGAAATCAATCTCGATGATGAAGAATTTGAAGATCCATTTGAAGACATCCATGCCTCTATTCCTCCTGCACACGAAGAAAAAAATATGGTCATTTTCAGTCATACTAATGGTCTTATGAAAGTACCCTTCTATATGGTTGATGAGCCTATAGACACTTTCATACAAACTGGAAGATGCATATGGGACCCTAGTTGTATCAATTTTGATAGGGACCCTATTTATGACATTGAGGGTAGCTCTTAGGAAGAGGGGGTGACATTTTGAGAGGATTGGTATTCATGCATATATGATTCAGATATTTGGTAGTCTTGTGATGATATAGTTACATATTTGTTATGCCCCTCCAAGGATGACTTGTTGCAGCATACTCAGGATTATCTTCAATCATCCATTGATACATACCCTTTTGAGGATGTATACTTGTTCCATGAGGATTTTCATTCATTGTGCTCATATTTTGATAGACACCAGGTTGTGGCTAGCCCAAGGCAGTCCAAGGACCACACTACCAAATGGAATTACTTTCATGTTGAGATTTTGGGCAGGCATTTGAAGACAAACAAGATATGTTTCCCAAATCCGAAAGAGGATTTTTTCTCTAAGGTTGTGCCTTACTTCGTTTCCTCTTGTTTGAGAAATCATAAGTTTTCTTTGGATCTCTTGTCCTTTCTATTCCTTCAAGGAGCAGTGGTTTTCTATGTGAATATGAAGACGATTCATCATCTACATATGGTAGCCCTCTTTAGAAATGGATTGATCAGGCTTGTGGCTACACTTTTTGGTAAGATGGTCGGGATGATGGTTTCTCTTTCCAGTAGGATTTACTCCTCCCCACCCATCTCCATGAGTTTCATTTCATGATTGAATATATGTCTACTTATGCTCATGATTATTGTGTGATTGACTTATCTTTGTTCTATTACATGATTAAGAACAAGGGAGATACTTTGATGAGATGGTCAACTTGTTGCACTGGTTGTATGACTTCACGTGACATCATCTATCACCTAATCTTGAGGGCCCCAAGGCCCCCAGGTAAGTAGGTAGGTCATATTTCTTTACCCTTCATTTGCATATTTATTTCTCATACTAGTTTAGATGCATTTTACTTTTATTTTTCTCTACTTGCATATTGATTTCATGCTTAGTTTAGAAATTTTTGAAAAAAATGTCAAAATTTTTCTTTTCTAGATTAATTTTCATTTTGTATTTTATATGTATATGGATAAAGGGTGATAGCACCACCCTAGATTCTCTCATCCCTTTCTATAATTTTTGGCAAACATGGGTCTACCAGGAGATGTTGTTGTTCTCATGCACTCTATGACAAGCACATGTCCCCAAGTAGGAGCCAGATGTTATCCCCATTTTGTGGATAACTAAGGAGATTATGTCTCGAGGCCCTTAGGTTGTAGATATGGAGTGTCAAGAGACTACATAATTAAAAATATAATTTTTCACATATGGATACCCCTCTCACCACCACAGAGGTCGTAGATTTTCATATGGCATCTACCACACCAGTTGGCTTCCGGAAGGCAATGGGCCTTGCTCCATGAGGTACAAGTCAGGTATTATGGTGAGCATCATTTCAATATTTGAGGTATTTAAGTATTTTGTATCTTATACTACTCTAGATTTCATGATATATTCTTGGAAATTATTCCTTTTTCCCTACTTCACCTTGGTGGTTGACATTGTGCCCTAGTAAGTGATCTTCCTTGGGGATGGGTTTTTGATCCAGATTATTTTCGCCACAAAATGAGAGTGGAGATAAAATAAAGAAATGTATAGAGATATCAGAGATATCCAAATATAAAATAAATGTATCAGATATACAACCATAAACACATTGATATTGTAATACACAACTTCTATTAATGCACGAAAATTTACAAATATTGTAAAGTTACAAGTGAAAGACTCGCTAGAATGGTGGCAGCTTATCTCTGAGAAGAGATGTGACAGATACTCACATTCACAAGAAGATGATTTTACAATGAGGCTCCAAATGCCTTTTTATCATAAATAAAATCCAAAACCCTAACCCCGGAATATGAAAAACCAACAGTTTTGTGGACCCCGTTTTGGGTAGTTTGGTGTATCAACTTCCCATGGGCATAACTTTGGCATACAATCTCCTTTTGGGGTGCACGATAGATCGTTGGAAAGGTATTTTCGAGGAGATTCATTTTGGGGGATCAATTAGAGCCTTTGATTACAATTGAAAAGCTCAATGATGAACAATCTTCATTTAGGCCCTCAAAATGGCCCCGGAAGTTAAAAACTGCTAAAAATAGTAAATTGCCAAAATTGTCATAAATTTGTTTTGAGCCAGTTGTAAGAGGTGGGTGGCCACCAAAATCCACCTAGATCAATCCTACCTCCTTAGGAATAAATGGTATCCATTGCGTTGAGTTCCCGGGGGAGAGGGGAAAGCGATTGAATCTTGGTGCATTGCTTGCCTTGCTAGAGACATTGCGTTGTGGAAGGTTGGCATGAACCTGTAGATAGCGAGGTTGAATCTATTCAACTAGTCAGGCTACATGAGATGTTTGGGTGTAGAACGAATATTTTCATTTTTTTGCATTCTTTTCGACCTACTTCTGTTGGATAGAAGGTGCTTAGGCCAGGGTTGTAGTGGTTGCAGTATCCTTTCGTTTACCTTTTGAACAGATTGTGAAGAAGCTAAATTTTGTAGTATGATATACTACCTTGCGGCATTGTTTAGGTGGAACAATAGTTGGAACTACCTCTGGTATCCTGTAGAGATGACACCCCAAAGTAACAATGACACTACGAGGTCGAGACTCATAGATAGCATGGCACTTCCACATATATGGTTGGCCCAAGAGAACATCACAGACATCCAGCAGGGAAACATCACATAATACCTCATCCTTGAAGGGTTGGATGCCATATGACAATCAACATTGTTGGCTGACATGAAGATATCATCCCTGGTGAAGCCACCTGATTTTTTATGGTTGTGGGTGTGGTGTTGTCGACAATCCCAATTATTTGATGACCTCTGCTGAGATGAGGTTCTTCTGGCTTCCACTATCAACAATAAAAGGCAGCGGGGTCCCCTTCACCCACATATGTGAATGAAAAATGTGCTCCCCCTCTTCAAGATCTGTTGGTTCTTCTGGTTGAATTGTTGTGGTCATGACAATAGCAGTGGGGTCTACGGCGATGATCTGTATTCTATCAGTATTTTCTGAATCAGATTTTGAATCAGGGTTCGGCTCCTTGTCTTTGATCTTGGCCACCACTGACTGTTTTGAGCGACATTCATCGATGTTTTTCCAGGGAATTTTGTGGAAATTGTACCATTTTCCGGTGTCCTTCTTCGTCTTTCCGTGACCCTTCTTTTCATGTGGTTTGGACTGGTTTTCGGGAATCTTTTTGTTAGGGTCATCTTTCTCATACTTTGGTTGTTGCGGATTTGTAGATCTGAACTCCCATCTGTTCTAGTGCTTAAATTTCTTCTCGATTTTAACAACATATCGATAAGAAGCACCGAGTGATGAGATGTCCTGAAAAATCCATTTCAGTTTGGATGTACCTCTGTAGAGCCCCGCGATATTTCAAAACCAAATGTCGCTCAGAGTCCTTGATACCCAGCTTGGTGTGAAAAGTATGGAAGGTATTTTTGAACTCTAACACGGCTTGGCCCCTCTCTTAACGCATCGTGGTCCATCTCATGTACTGGTCTTCATAATTTCCAACAGGGTAATATTGTTCCTTAACCGCATCCACAAAAAAATCCCAAGTGGGCTCAACCCCATATATTCCAAAATCTTCTATGGAAATTTTCTCCCAGTAAGTTTCCCACCAATGTTTGACATGGGGGAGAGCTTTAAGGAGTGCAAAGGCGATATTTTCTCTGTCAAAAAAATGGTGAACAGATAAATAACCTTCTAGTAGATTTAACCATTTGTCTAGGGTCTCTGCATCTATCTGTCCTTCAAATACGGGAATAAAAAAATTAATTTGTACTTTTAAAGGCGAGGTGCTTACAAAGTGGTCACTTGATGGAGACGTGACTATTGTGATCGGAAAACGTTGAAGGATGTGGGGAAAATTCTCCATCATTTCGTCCCTCTGTCGCGTGAGAGCTTTCTCAAGAAACAGATTAATAGAATTGTCTGCTCTGTCGCTTTTCTTTTCTTCCGCCATGGAGGATTTATTGGGTGTGTGAGAGAGATTTTCCTTAAGAGAGACAAGCTCGAGACCCAACTTTCTATACTTGGACCTTGTCGAGGACACGCTGTAAGGTAGCTAGAGATGTAGTGGGGGGGCCCAGAGGGCCCATAGTGATAATAGTGGAGGTCATTCAATGTAAGGTGGACTAGGTCCACTATATTATTAAATAAGGCCCACTATGGTAGTTAGATATAATAAATGTAAGATGACTTCTTAGAAGGTTCTACTTCTAGAAGATTCCTCCTCCAGAATGTTCTTAGGTGATGGTAGCACTATATAAAGGGGTTCAAGCAATGTAATGAGACATGAAGAGAATTAGTGTATTTGGAGCTAAAGCTCATTAGGAGGATGCCCCCTCGAATAGGCAAGTGAACAGGAGAGGATCCCTTCCATAATAGGATCCATTGTATGGTGTTTCCCTACCTAAGGGTTTGATGGTAATAAAGAAGATTTTGCATATTGTTCTTGTATATCTGTTGTGGTGCTTTTTTATTCAGTCTTTGGTTCTTAACAATTGGTATCAGAGCACTTTCCTTGGCCGGAGTCGTGGGCAACTATTTTTATTTTTGCAGATTTTTTTTTCGGAGCAGAAAAAAGAGGGCCGCGACATTCTTGAAGTTTTTCGTAAATTTATGTCCAAATTGCAGAAAAGGGTTGTAGATCTGAGTTCCTCTCAGAAAAACACCTAATTTGAAAAAACAAATCGTCCGAAACGGAGTTCGGAAGGTCAAAATATTGAAGTTTTAAAATCTGCAATTTTTTAGGGTTTTTTCTGCGGACGGCGTCGCGATTTACTTTTATTTTTGTAGAATTTGGAGGCCGAATTTTCCCAAATAAATTACAGATCTGAGTTATTCTCACAATTGCACCCAATTTCAAAAACAAAATCAGCCGAAACGGAGTCCGGGAAGTGAAGTTATGAGCATTTTAAGTTCAGCAGTTTTTTAGGGTTTTTCCAGAAAAAGCCGCGATTTTCTGCCGAAACTTCTTGGGTCAATTTTTTTTGAGTTTTTTCGTGACGGCTGCAGGACCGAAGAGTTCATAGGGTGATTAGATGGCTATTTTGTCTCAAACCTTGAAAGAAATTCTTGAATCATTCAAATCCCAAGTGGATGCTAGATTGGATGTGTTAGCACAAGGCCTCACAGACAGCCTCACAAATATCATTACAGATGGCCTCAATGATAGTTTTCGTAGTATTCAAGATT
>ML788828.1:517950-531238 GCA_009831015.1 Picea engelmannii
AGGTCCACTATATTATTAAATAAGGCCCACTATGGTAGTTAGATATAATAAATGTAAGAGGACTTCTTAGAAGGTTCTACTTCTAGAAGATTCCTCCTCCAGAATGTTCTTAGCTGATGGTAGCACTATATAAAGGGGTTCAAGCAATGTAATGAGACATGAAGAGAATTAGTGTATTTGGAGCTGAAGCTCATTAGGAGGATTCCCCCTCGAAGAGGCAAGTGAACAGGAGAGGATCCCTTCCATAATAGGATCCATTGTATGGTGTTGCCCTACCCTAAGGGTTTGATGGTAATAAAGAAGATTTTGCATATTGTTCTTGTATATCTGTTGTGGTGCTTTTGTATTCAGTCTTTGGTTCTTAACACACGCACTGAAAAAATGATCAAGAGTAGCCTGCTCTGATACCACTCATCCAGATTGTTTTTGACACGAAATGAGAGCAGAGATCAAATAAATAAATGTATAGAGATATCGAGGATATCCAATAATATAACAAAAATGTATCATAGATGCAACCATAAACATAGGGATACAGTAATACATAACTTCTATTAATGTGCGAAAATGTACAAAGACTGTAAAGTTACAAAGTGAAAGACTCGTTAGAATGGTGGAAACTTATCTCTGAGAAGAGATGTGATGGATACTCACATTAGAAAGAAGATGATTTTACAATGAGGCTCCAAAGGAATTTTTATCATAAAGAAAATCCAAAACCCTAACCCTGGAAGATGAAAAGCCAACAGTTTTGTGGACCCCGTTTTGGGTAGTTTGGTGTATCAACTTCTCAGGGGGCTAACTTTGGCATACGATTTATGTTTGGGGCGCACGATAGCTCGTTGGAAAGGTATAATCGAGGAGATTCATTTTTGGAGGCACAATTAGAGCCTTCAGCTATCATTGAGAATCTCGATCCTGAAACACCTTCATTTAGGCCATCAAAATGGCCCTAGAAGTTAAAAACTGCTAAAAATAGTAAATTGACAAAATTGTTAGAAAAATGTTTTGAGCTAGTTGGAAGAGGTGGGTGGCCACCGATATCCACCTAGATCATTTTTCTACTAGAAACTCTCTTGAAGATCCATCGTACCATTCCCCACCATACTTACCACTTTCTATCATTATTTTCCCCCATTTCCTTATCTCTTTGGATTTTAGGGTTTATTGAAGAAGGGGCTATCCCTCATTCTATGGGAAGAAGGGTTTGAAGGGACATAGAGTTTGTTGTGGGGTAAAATACAAAATCCTATGTAAAAACCTTCTAGATGCTTCAACCAGGGATCACCCAAGAAAGCAATGAAACACTTATCTTTGAGAAAAGGGGGACCCACAAGAAATATGATTAATAATGATTAAAAGGTTAGTTGGAGGATAGGAGGTCTCATCACAAGCCGTCCTATCATGTCCATGGATACCTAGTGGTATGAAATTACCATCATCTAGTCACCAAGTCAAGGTAATGGTTCTATATCAACCCTCCCATATTCAAGCTTGACAAGTTGCATAATGTCTTCGAGCACTTAACTGTTTGACATGGTAATATTTGATGCACATGCTTAGGTGTTTATTTTATTGATTGGATTTACTTATCATGATGTTATGACTTGAGATACTTGGAGGGTGTGTCTATTTGTCTTTGTAGGACTAGTTGGTGGAAATTTTTGGAAGAACAATCCTAGCTTAGGCTACCATGGGGTTTGAATCCCACAGGTGGATGCCAAGGACCCACATGTTGAATGAGAGAGATGAAACCTCAGAGGCCTAGAAGATGACTTGGAAAATATAACCTATCTCCCACATGCCAAACGTTCTACCTAGGAGAGGAAAAATGTCACCTTTAGAGGCATGACATCACCTAGGGGGGTTAGGGTTTGGTGGTGATGTTGACATGCATTGGCACAAGGAAGTTTTGAGGGGCTTGAGGATTTGACCATGAAGGAAGTTATTTGGATGCTTGACATGTGGATTTGGGAAGCCTTTCTACACTCCTCCATCACCAACGACCTTCTCCAAGTGCCAAAATGTCCCCTAAAGGGGTGATGTCTTTATAAACTAGGGGTTTCTTTGTGCAAAAGTGGAATTAAAGTGAATTGTTTAATATTTCTTTGTAAAAGGGGAAATATTAGGCTTGTCGACCCCTATTCTTGTGATTTACCCTTAATTATGTGGACAAACTATCTTAGTGACATTTTGTATAAATAAGAGATCATAAGATCTCATTTTAACTTAACTCTCCCATCTTGGAGAAGTACTAGAAGATGACTTGGATGATGAAACCTAGCCCCCACATGCCAGATGAGAGAGATGAAACCTCGAAGGCCTAGAAGATGACTTGGATGACACAACATATTCCCCACATGCCAAACATTCATCATAGGAGAGGAAAAACGTCACCTTTAGAGGCATGGCGTCACCTATGGTGGTTAGGGTTTGGTGGTGAGGTTGACATGCATTGGCACAATAACTTTTTGAGGGGCTTTAGGCTTTGACCATGATGCAGATTTTATGAGCAGAACAAAATGAATACAGATTATTAACAGGTGCTTAACAAAAAATAACAGAGATACAGTAAAACTGGTTTTCTATTCAATAACGAAATAAGCTGAAACTGTAAGATGCAGCGGAAACAAGCTTGTTGGAATGGTGGCGGCTTATCTCTGAGAAGAGATGTGACGGCAGCGCGCATTCGCCAGAAGCCTATTACAATGAGGCTCTGAAGACCCTTTTTACAATAAGAAAGAATGCCAAAAACCCTAGACATCCAAAAACCTGACCCTAGGAGATGAAACGCCAAAAGTCATGTAACGCCAAAAGTCATGTGGGCCCCGTTTGGGTAAGTTAGTACACCAACTTCCCGGGGTCGTAACTTTTGCATATGATCTCCGTTTTAGGCGAGTGATAGCCCGTTGGAAAGGTATCATCAAGGAGATTCATTTTGGGGGCTCAATCATGCCTTTGGCTATCATTGAGGAGATCGATACCGAAAAACCTTCATTTAGGCCCTCAAAATGGCCCCGGAAGTAAAAACTGCTAAAAATAGTAAATTGCCAAAAATGTCAGAAAATTGTTTTGAGCCGGTTGGAAAAGGTGGGTGGCCACCGATATCCATCTGGATCAATCCTCCCTCCTTAGGAAGCAATGGTCACCATTGCGTTGAGGTCCCCCATTAGATGAGGAAATTTCTGCTAAATTTGGCCCCGGGTGAGCCACTTTCCTTGGTGCAGGAGTTGCCCTGCTTTGATGACTCGATAAAGTTGGATCCTTTGTTGTCGAGTGCCCTTGATCTGTCTGTCCAATATCTGATCATTAGATACCTGTTGTATGCAGTTGGGGTTGAGCTCTGTTGGTGTCAGTGGTTCTGCTACTTCTGAGGTGTCCAATAATGGTGGGAAATAAGGGCGAAGGAGATCCACGTTGAACACTGGGTGCAGGCCAAGGAAAGGAGGAATGTTGAGCTCAAAATCATTATCCCCCACGGCCTTGGTGATAGTGTACGATGCATAACGGAGTGGGTGAAGCTTTCGATGGGGTCCTGTAAGGCGTTCTTTCTGCAAGTGTAACCAAACTTTGTCGCCCACCTGAAACTTATGCGGCACCCGATGTTGATCATGGCGTTGTTTGTACTTGTCATTAGCCTTATGTAGGATATCTTGAACCTGTTGGCCGATGTGCTGGATCCGCTCAATGAACCGGGTGGCTTTGTCAGCTTCAGTTGGAGTAGGAAATGAGTCAATCAAGGTGACCGCAAGGGGAAGGGAAACATCTATGGGACCCAATGGTTGGAATCCCAACCCCACTTGAAAGGGGTTGTGGCTGGTTGAGCTATGCAAGGATCGGTTGTAGCTATGCTGGACATAAGGAAGGCTCTCATCCGATGTACAAGGGTTCTTTGAATTATACATGTGAAGGATATGCACAATCATTCAATTTACAACCTCGGTTTGGCCATCTGTCTGGGGGTGGAAGGTCGTGGATTTGGTGAGCTTGGTGTCTAGCAGTGACCAGAGGCTCAACCAGAATGTATTGAGAAATCGACTATCTCGATCTGAGAAAATGGTTTGTGGGATTCCAAAATGTACCCAGACTCGTTCAAAGAAGAGCTTGGCAGCGGCCTTTGCTGTGATGCTCTTCTTCCAGGCAACCAGAATTGCCATCTTAGAAAAGTGATCAACAACCACAAAAACACAGTCATTTCTCCGCTTGGTGGATGGGAGGCCTGACATGTAGTCCATTGAGATGGATTCCCATGGCCTGTCAGGAGTCAGAAGAGGGTTGTACAAGCCCTGTTTCTTAATGGTCGGTTTGGCAATAGCGCAGGCAGTGCAGGACCTGATATACTTGTCGACCTCCTGTCGAATTTTCGGCCAGTAGAAATGTTTTTGTAGCATCGCCACTGTATTTTGGACGCTGAAGTGTCCTGCCACCCAACTATAGTGGGCTTCCCAGATCAGCTTCGCTCGCTTGCTTGATGGAACACAGATATGGCCCAGACGACACAACAACCCATCCTGAAGATGGAAATTATCGACAACTGCATTTGCACCCAACATTTGGTAGGTGGTGGTGAAGTCAGGGTCTGTCTCATAGAGTTGGGGCCATCTATATGTCTCATGGCCGCAAGAGTCTAGCACCGTGGTGAGAGCCGCGACTAGCGGTCTGCTGAGGCAATCAGCGATGTGATTGGTGCTTCATGTTTTATACTTGATGTTGAGGTGGAATTGCTTCAAGTATGTGGACCACTTTTGATGGCGGTCATTTTGCAGTTTTCCCTGTGTCTGCATAAACTGCAGTGGCTTATGATTAGTGTGGATGACTGTCTCCTTCCCAAGAATGTAATCTCTCCACTGGCGACATGCTTTCACAATGGAGTACATTTCTTTTTCATAAGTAGGGTACTTACGGACAGTATCTGAAAGTGTCTCACTATGATAGGCCACAGGGTGGCCGTACTGAGTGAGAACAACGCCCATGGCATAGTCTGAAGCATCTGTCTCGATCTCAAAGGGATGTTGCAGGTCTGGTAGTGAAAGTACTGGGGCTAAGTACAAGCGTTGCTTCAAATCATTGAACGCTTGTTTTTGGGACCGACCCCACTCAAATTTCTCCTTACCCCCACACCTGTTTATTTGGTTGAGGGCCCATGAAATATGGGAGAAACCCAACATGAACCTGTGGTAGAAATTAGCAAGTCCCAAGAATCTTTGAAGCTCAATGAGTGTTGTTGGGGCTGGCCAGTCATGAATGACTTGGAACTTGGCTGGATCCACATGTACACCATGTTGATCAATGATGTAGCCCAGGTAATGGACCATGTCCATGCTGAAGGAGCATTTTTCCAAGTTGGCGTATAGCTTGTGCTGCCGCAGAGTGTGCAGAACCTGCTGAATATGATGCAAGTGTCTGTCCCAAGTCTTTTTGTAAATTAGAATGTCATCCAGATACACCACTACAAAAGTATTGGTGAATGGTCTCAGGATATCGTCCATCATCCTCATGAAAGTGGTTGGACATTTTTCAAACCAAAGGGCATGACCAACCATTCAAAAATTCCTTCCTTTGACTTGAAGGCGGTCTTCCATCCATCTGTCTTTTCTATCAGGACCTGGTGGTAGCCAGACTTCAGATCAATCTTACTGAAGTATTTGGCCCTCGCGAGTTGATCAAGGAGGTCATCGATTCAGGGAATCGGGTACTGGTTTCTGACAGTGATTTTATTCAGAGCCCGGTAATCAATACAGAGTCGCCAGGTTCCATCTTTCTTCTGTACCAGCACGATTGAGCTCCCACAAGGTGATGAGCTAGGGCATATGTTCCCCTTGTGGAGCATTTCTTGGATCTGTCTCTTGATCTCCTCATTCTCTAACAAAGAGCGACGATAGACTGGCCCATTGGGAAGCGGTGCACCGGGGGTCAGATCGATGGGGTGTTTGACCTGGCAGTGCATAGGTACCCCTGTAGGTGAGGAGAAGATATCTGAGTATTCTTCCACGACATTATCTACTTGCTTCTGTTGTGTGGAGAGGTCGACCGCAGAGACCCTAGATGTGGTTGTGATCTTTCGCCTATTCTGAGAGCGAATCACGAAGAAGACAAACTTCCTCATCTGAGAGACAACCTTCCTGCATTGCTTAGCATAGATCAAGGAAATAGCACTAGGTGGGACTGCCTCGGGTATTCTGTACAATTTCCTGTTCAAAGTAATAATAACACTATGAGGCCTAGACTCATATATAGCATGACATTTCCATAAATAAGGTTGGCCAAAAAGAACATCACAAAATTCAAGAGGAGCAACATCACACAATACCTCGTCTTTGAAGGGCTTGATGTCGTACGACAGTCGACACTGTTGGCCGATGCGGAGATCGCTTCCCTGGCGGATCCATCCAATGGTGTAGGTTGTGGGTGCGGCCTTGTTGGCAGGGCCAGCCGCTTGAGGACCTCTACTGAGATGAGGTTCTTCTAGCTACTGTTGTCAACGATGAAGTGCAGCGGGGTGCCTTTTACCCACATCTGTGAATGGAAGAGGCGCTCTCCTTCTTCTGGCTCGTCTAGTTCACCAGGCTGGATCTTGGGGGTAGAAATGGTGGCACTGGGTTCCGCATCAATGATCCGTCTTTCCCTTTCTGGTTCTTTCTCGGAGTCAAAATCTGCATCTGATTCAGAGGCTTTTACTTCGGTCACCAGCGACTGCTTTGAGCGACAGTCAGCAGTGTTATGCCAAGGGCTCTTATGGAAGTCGCACCACTTCCCGGTATCTTTATTTGTCTTTCCAATGTCCTTCTTTGCTTGTGGCTTGTACTGGTTGTCTTGATACTGTCCATATTTTCTCTATCCTTTGTTCAATGGGTTGGGGCCGCCCTTTCCTGGATTTTGTTGTGAGGGGTTCCCAGGCCGAAATTGCTACGTCTTTTGTTTGAGCTTATGTTCGATTTTGACGGCATATCGGTAGGCTGCGCCCAAGGATGAGATGTCTAGAAATTCCATTTCGGTCTGGATGTATCTATGCAGAGCATCGTGATACTTGAGCACCAGATGTCACTCTGAATCTTTGATACCCAACTTGGTGCGCAAGGTATGGAAGATATTTGTGAAATATGGCACTACTTGGTCTCTTTCTTGCCGCAGTGTGGTCCATTTGGTATACAGGTTGTCATAACTTCTGAAAGGGTAGTATTGTTCCTTAATAGCATCCCTGAAGGATTCCCAGGTGGCCCTGACTGAAAATAATGAGGTTTCCTCTGTTTCCTTTTGCTCACGGAAAGTTTCCCACCAATCTTTGACATGGGGAACGGCTTTGAGGAGCGCAAAAGTAATATTTTCTCTATTCGAAAATTTATGAACAGAAAAATACCCTTCTAGTAGATTCAACCACTTGTCTACAGCATTTGTGTCTATCTGACCTTCAAATATAGGAATATCAAAGTTTATTTGTACCTTAAAGGGGGCGGCACCTCCGTTCGAAGAAGATGCATCGTCTGTTGGTAGTCGCTGAAGGATTTGCACGAAACTATCCATCATCTGGTTCCTTTGTTGTGTGAGGGATTCCTCAATAAACAGTTTGAAAGGATCTCCTATCCCGTCATATTTATTTTCTCCTACCATGGGAGGTCACTTGGGCGTGCGAGAGCTTCTGTCCTCAAGAGAAACAAGCTCGAGACCCAACTCTTTATACTCCGACCTCGTATACCACTGATCCGACAAGGAGCAGACCGCTCTGATACCACTAATCTGGATTTTATGAGTAGAACGAAATGAATACAGATTATTAATAGGTTCTTAACACAAAATAAGAGAGATACAATAAAAGTGGTTTTCTATTCAATAACGAAATAAGCTGAAATTGTAAGATGCAGCGGAAACAAGCTTGTTGGAATGGTGTCGGCTTATCTCTGAGAAGAGATGTGACGGCAGCACGCATTCGCTAGAAGCTGATTAAAATGAGGCTCTAAAGGCCCCTTTTAAAATAAGCAAGAATTCCAAAAACCATAGACATCCAAAAATCTAACCCTAGGAAATGAAATGCCAAAAGTCATGTGGGCCCCATTTGGTTAAGCTAGTACACCAACTTCCTGGGGTCGTAACTTTTGCATACGATCTCCGTTTTAGGTGTGTGATAGCCCGTTGGAAAGGTATCATCAAGGAGATTCATTTTGGGGGTTCAATAATGCCTTTGTCTATCATTTAGGAGATCAATATTGAAAAACCATCATTTAGGCCCTCAAAATGGCCCCGGAAGTAAAAACTGCTAAAAATAGTAAATTGCCAAAAATGTAAGAAAACTGTTTTGATCCAGTTGGAAAAGGTGGGTGGCCACCGATATCCATTTGGATAAATCCTCCCTCATTAGGAAGAAATGGTATCCATTGCATTGAGGTCCCCCATTAGATGAGGAAATTTCTATTGAATTTGGCCCCGGGTGAGCCACTTGCCTTGGTGCAGGAGCTGCCCTACTTTGACGACTCGATAAAGCTGGATCCTTTGTTGTCGAGTGCCCTTGATCTGTCTGTCCACAATATGATCATTGGATGCCTGTTGTATGCAGTCGGGGTTGAGCTCTGTTGGTGTCAGTTGTTCTGCTACTTCTGAGGTGTCCAATAATGGTGGGAAATAAGGGCGAAGGAGATCCACGTTGAACACTGGGTGCAGGCCAAGGAAAAGAGGAATTTTGAGCTCAAAATCATTATCCCCCATGGACTTGGTGATAGTGTAAAGTGCATAATGGAGTGGGCGAAGCTTCTGATGGGGTCCTGTAAGGCGTTCTTTCTACAAGTGTAACCAAACTTTATCGCCCACCTGAAACTTATGCGGCACGCGATGTTGATCATGGCGTTGTTTGTACTTGTCATTGGACTTCAGTAGGATATCCTTAACCTGTTGGCAGATGTGCTAGATCTACTCAATGAACCGAGTGGCTTTGTCAACTTTAGCTGGAGCAGGAAATGAGTCAGTTGACGTGACCGGAAGGGGAAGTGCAACATCTATGGGACCCAATGGTTGGAATCCCAACCCCACTTGAAAGGGGTTGTGGTCGGTTGAGCTATGCAAGGCTCAGTTGTAGCTATGTTGTACATAAGGAAGGCTCTCATCCGATGTGCGAGGGTTCTTTGAATTATACATGCGAAGAATATGCACAATCATTCGATTTACAACCTCGGTTTGGCCATCTATTTGGGGGTGGAAGGCCGTGGATTTGGTGAGCTTGGTGTCCAGCAGTGACTAGAGGCTCGACCAGAATGTGTTGAGAAATAAACTATCCTGATCTGAGACAATGGTTTGTGGGATTCCAAAATGTACCCAGACTCTTTCAAAGAAGAGCTTGGCAGTGGCCTCTGCTGTGATGCTCTTCTTGCAGGCAACCAGAATTGTCATCTTAGAAAAGCGATCAACAACCACAAAAACACAGTCATTTCCCCGCTTGGTGGATGGGAGGCCCGACATGTAGTCCATTGAGATGGATTCCCATGGCCTGTCAAGAGTCGGAAGAGGGGTGTACAAGCCATGTTTCTTAGTGGTCGGATTGGCAATAGTGCAGGCATTGCAGGACCTGATATACTTGTCGACCTCCTGTCGAAGTTTCGGCCAGTAGAAATGTTTCTGTAGCATTGCCACTGTCTTTTCGACGCCGAAGTGTCCTACCACCCGACTGTAGTGGGCTTCCCAGATCAGCTTCGCTCGCTCGCTTGATGGAACACAGATATGGCCTAAACGACACAACAACCCATCCTGAAGATGGAAATTATTGACAACTGCATTTGCACCCAACATTTGGTAGGTGGTGGAAAAGTCAAGGTCTCTCTTGTAGAGTTGGGGAAATCTAGATGTCTCATGGCCACAAGAGTCTAGCACTGTGGTGAGTGTCGTGAATGGCAGTCTGTTGAGGCAATCAGCGACGTGATTGGTGCTTCCTGTTTTATACTTGATGTTGAGGTGGAATTGCTGCATGTATGTGGACCACTTTTGATGGCAGTCATTTTGCAGTTTTCCCTATGTCTGCATGAACTGCAGTGGCTTATGATCAGTGTGGATGATTGTCTCCTTCCCAAGAATGTAATGTCTCCACTGGCGACATGCTTGAACAATGGAGTACATTTCTTTGTCGTAAGTAGGGTACTTACGGATAGTATCTGATAGTGTCTCACTATGATAGGCCACGGGGTGGCCGTGCTGAGTGAGAACGGTGCCCACGGCATAGTCTGAAGCATATGTCTCGATCTCAAAGGGATGTTGCAGGTCTGGTAGTGAAATTACTAGGGCTAAGCACAAGCGTTGCTTCAAATCATCGAATGCTTGTTGTTGGGACCGACCCAACTCAAATTTCACCTTAATACCACCCCTATTTATTTGGCTGAGGGCCCATGCAATATGGGAGAAACCCAACAGGAACCTGCGGTAGAAATTAGCAAGTCCCAAGAAGCTCCGAAGCTCAGTGAGTGTTGTTGGGGCTGGCTAATCACGGATGAATTGGATCTTGGCTGGATCCACATGTACGCCATGTTGATCAATGATGTAGCCTAGGTAATTGACCATGTCCATGCCGAAGGAGCATTTTTCCAGGTTGGCGTATAGCTTGTGCTGCCGCAGGGTGTGTAGAACCTGCTGAGTATGATGCAAGTGTCCGTCCCAAGTCTTGTTGTAAATTAGAATGTCATCTAGATACACCACTACAAACGTATTGGTGAATGGTCGCAGGATATCTTCCATCATCCTCATGAAAGTGGTTGGAGAATTTGTCAAACCAAAGGGCATGACCAACCATTCAAAAAGTCCTTCCTTTGACTTGAAGGTTGTCTTCCATACATCTGTCTGTTCTATCGGGACCTGGTGGTAGCCAGTCTTCAGATCAATCTTACTGAAGTATTTGGCCCCTGTGAGTTGATCAAGGAGGTCATCGATTCGGGGAATCGGGTATCGGTTTCTGACAGTGATTTTATTCAGAGTCCGATAATCAATACAGAGTCGCCAGGTTCCATCTTTCTTCTGTACTAGCACAATTGGGCTCCCGCAAGGTGATGAGCAAGGTCATATGTGCCCCTTGTGGAGCAGTTCTTGGATATATCTCTTGATCTCCTCATTCTCTAACAAAGAGTGACGATAGACTGGCCCATTGGGAAACGGTGCGTCGGGGGTCAGATCGATGCGGTGCTTGACCTAGCAGTGCAGAGGTACCCCTGTAGGTGAAGAGAAGATATTCGAGTATTCTTCCACGACCTTATCTACTTGCTTCTGCTGTGTGGAGAGGTTGACCACAGAGACCCTGGATGTGGCTGCGATCTTTCACTTATTCTGAGAGCGAATCACGAAGAAGACAAACTTCCCCGTCTGAGAGAGGACCTTCCTGCATTGCTTAGCAGAGATCAAGGAAATAGCACTAGGTGGGACTGCCTCGGGTATTCTGTACAATTTCCTGTTCAAAGTAATAATAACACTACGAGGCCTAGACCCATATACAGTATGATGTTTCCTTAAATAAGTTTGGCCCAAAAGAACATCACAAACTTCAAGAGGAGAAACATCACACAATACCTCATCTTTAAAGGGCTTGATGCCATACAACAGTCGACACTATTGGCCGACGAGGAGATCGCTTCCCTAGCGGAGCCATCCAATGGTGTAGGGTTGTGGGTGTGGCCTTGTTGGCAGGGCCAACCGCTTGATGACCTCTGTTGAGATGAGGTTCTTCTGGCTAACGCTATCAACGATGAAGTGCAGCGGGGTGCCTTTTACCCACATCTGTGAATGGAAGAGGCGCTCTCCCTCTTCTAGCTCGTCTGGTTCACAAGGCTGGATCTTGGTGGTAGAAACAATGGCACTGGGTTCCACGTCAATGATCCATCTTCCCCTTTCTAGTTATGTCTCAGAGTCAGAATCTGCATTTGATTCAGAGGCTTTCACTTCGGCCACCAGTGACTGCTTTGAGCGACAGTCAGCAGTGTTATGCCAAGGGCTCTTATGGAAGTCGCACCACTTCCCGGTATCTTTCTTTGTCTTTCCGGTGTCCTTCTTTGCTTGTGGCTTGTACTGGTTGTCTTGATACTGTCCATCTTTGCTCTATCCTTTGTTCGATGGGTTGGGGCCGCCCTTTCCTGGCTTTTGTTGTGACGGGTTCCTAGGCCGAAATTGTCACGTCTTTTGTTTGAGCTTATGTTCGATTTTGACGGCATATCGGTAGGCCGCGCCCAAGGATGAGATGTCTAGAAATTCGATTTCGGTCTGGATGTATCTATTCAAAGCACCGCGATACTTGAGCACTAGATGTCGCTCTGAATATTTGATACCCAACTTGGTGAGCAAGGTATGGAATATATTTGTGAAATCTGGCACTGCTTGGTCTCTTTCTTGCCGCAGTGTGGTCCATTTGGTATACAGGTCGTCATAACTTCCGACAGGGTAGTATTGTTCCTTAATAGCATCCCTGAAGGATTCCCAGGTGGTCGTGATTGAAAATAATGAGGTTTCCTCTATTTCCTTTTTCTCACGGAAAGTTTCCCACCAATCTTTGACATGGGGAAAGGCTTTGAGGAGCGCAAAAGTAATATTTTGTCTATTTGAAAATTTATGAACAGAAAAATACCCTTCTAGTATATTCAACCACTTGTCTACAGCATCTGCGTCTATCTGACCTTCAAATATGGGAATATCAAAGTTTATTTGTACCTTGAAGGGAGCGGTGCCTCCGTTCGAAGAAGATGCATCGCATGTTGGTAGTCGCCGAAGGATTTGCGCGAAACTATCCATCATCTCGTTCCTCTGTTGCGTGAGGGATTCCTCAATCAACAGTTTGAAAGGATATCCTATCCTGTCGTATTTATTTTCTCCTACCATGCAAGGTCGCTTGGGCGTGCAAGAGCTTCTATCCTCAAGAGGAACAAGCTCGAGACCCAACTCTTTATACTCCGACCTCGTATACCACTGATCCGACAAGGAGCAGACCGCTCTGATACCACTTATCTGGATTTTATGAGAAGAATGAAATGAATACAGATTATTAATAGGTTCTTAACACAAAATAATAGAGATATAGTAAAACTGTTTTTCTATTCAATAACGAATTAAGCTGAAACCGTAAAATGCAGCGGAAACAAGCTTGCTCGAATGGTGGCGGCTTATCTCTGAGAAGAGATGTGATGGCAGCGGGCATTCGCCAGAAGCCGATTACAATGAGGATATGGTCTTGCAGCATCGTGAAAGCGTGTTTTCTTTGAAGAATCGGTCTCTCCTGTGGTCTGGTCCTGCAACGATATTTCTTGACAGGGATTATTAGTATATAAAATCTAATCTAACC
>ML788829.1:25247-36512 GCA_009831015.1 Picea engelmannii
GAATGTAAAGTTGTATTTTTTAAACTTTGGAATCTCTATTTACTTTTATATATAGGCTCACCAAAACATGAAATGAAAAATAAGAGGCTTCACAAATAAGGTTTGAATGTAAAGTTTAGGATTGTTGATCTTTAAAATTTTAGATTTTTTTAATGTGTATCTGCAACACATATCTTGGGTGTACGTTGGTCATATCAAGATTTGAATAATCCATATCCATATCATGGCATGTATCACCAGTGTATTAGGGCCATATCAAGGTCATACACAATTATGATGGGATATGGTGTATTCTAGACTTTATACAAATGTAAAAATTATCCACCTTTCATAAATACTCTGAGTGAAACATTGAACCGAAACATTCTTTATTTAGAACTTTGTAATTTAAAAAAACTACTCTTTTGAAGTTTGAAGTAATAGATTTATTAGAGAAAACCTTAAATCTTACCTAAAACATTGAAATGGCACATTTTTCTACGAAAAACTTAATCTCACTTATAACTTTAAATCCTACTTAAAACCTTATATATTTACAATTTTTGAAATAAAACAATATCACTTATATATTCCAAATAAACATAAGTTCTAAAAATATATTTCAAAGTTACCCTAAACAAACAATAAATCTAAACAAAAATGATTTTAAAATAATGTCTTGAAATTTGATCTCTCAAAATTTAACTATAGAAATAAATAAATATTCATAACCATTATACTCACTAAAACTATATACATTCATACTTTTCTTAATAAATTACAACATTAAATAAATGTTTTTTGTTTTTTTTTAAATAAAGTACAACCTCAAAATAAATTATGTACTTTATATTTTTAATTAAATTAGAAATCAATATAAAGTGGTCGTATTGCATAAAAAAATCCAAAGTGGGCATGTCCTAGGCCAGGGCCATTGGATAGCTGGCACTGTTATAAACCCCTTGCTCTCTTGAACGTTTGAATTGATGAAGATTGAAAAAGGTAGTTGATAATTATTTCTGCTGACTTAATTCTAAATAGACAACTCAGTGGCATATTCCTCTTATTAGTCCCCGTCGTAGGCATAGAGGGACTATAGCGATCGATAAATCATTGACTACATATTAGTTTGTCTTTTGACCGGAAATATTTGCACAATACCTATTGTTGAAGCTATGGAATTAAAAACATATATTTTTATATATTAAAAAGTAACATATATGTACTAATCTGATTGGCTAAGAGATTGGAGGTCTTATTGCCGGCTTCGCTATTCCCAATGTAGTATATGGAAACATATCCAAACTTTTTCTAGTAGACAGTATGTTTTAATCATATATTTTTCATGTATATTGCTTGAAGGTCGATTAATGCTACCATTAGTTCGAATGTTTGTATTATCATTTTTTGCTACCCGGATATACCTGTCAATTTTGATATGTACTAAGAATATTGAAATGTTTTCATATCCAAGCTTTGTATATTTCTTGAAATTTATTGACACTTATTCCGAGATGCCTCAATAGGCCTGACAGCGTAAATGTTTACATGATGCGACGTCCTCCAACACCCCTGACAACTTAAATGTTTGCATACCATGAGGTCCTTAGACAACCTGAGAGTCTTAAATGTTTATGTAAATACGGTTCTCGGAGTACATGCCAGTTCAATAGCCATTGTATGTTTCATCCTTGTTCTACCATTGAAGCTACATACATTGTTTACTGGTTTGGTGACTCCTTCTTTGTTGGTTTGTCATGTGTTGCCATTGTATGTTTCATCCTCGTAATCGTTGAAGCTAGATACATTTTTTACTAGTTTGGTGAGTGGTTCTTCTTTGTTGGTTTCTTGGTTGCTATTTTTTTTGTTCTGCTAGCGATTCGACCTGCGCTTCTGCATTTCATCGTTTCAGAGTAAGTTTCGATGCCATAGTTTCATTTTGTACTCCTTGTTTGTTGTTAAGTGTTTGTAGTTTGCAAGTAAGAATGTTTTCTTATTTGTAGTCGCATGTTCCTTGTATGTTTCTGGTTCCTTTTCTGCTTCGGCTGCAGTTTCGTAATCGTTGGAGATACATATGTTGTTCACTGGGTCGGTAGATTTTGTTGGTTCATTGGTTCCTGGGTTGATGGTTCTGTTTTTTTGCCTAGGGTTTGCACTTTGGAGCCCTGGGGATGTAGTTCAGCCTCTTCGTGCTTTCTCACTAGTTTGGTCCTTGTTGTTTTCTTTTCTTTGATTTGGCCTTGCAAGGTTGGGGTGTAGCGGCGGTGGTTGGAACTTTTCTTTTTTCTTTTTTTTGGATTGTTATTGTTTTTTGGGGGCGCTTTACGGTGTTCATCCCTTGCACCCACCAGTCAACCTGCAGTTGTGTTATTTTCCATTTTTGCAGAGGTCGTTATCTGTATTTCTGTGAGATTTTCTTGGTTCTCAAGTCCTACCATGAAAGAAAATAGTTGCATACAAAATTGTTGGAGGATTACATGTGAAGTTACAATATCCGTTGTTTTTTTGTTGGAATAAATCATATGTATGCAACCTACATTTATAGACCATGTATGGTCAGATGTGCGGATATGACATGACATGTTTTTTCTCCTCTACATAGACTGTTGTGTGCATGATACAATTTGTGTTGTGCTTGAGATATGATATGTGCAACAAAGATTCTTCAAGATTATATTTTCATGTCTGGAAGCATGTTTGGGTAGTTTGCCACGGAAAACTGAGAACTTGTATCGTGGGCACAAAAGTCTATGTAGAGGATAAATAACATGGTTAAAGGGCATATCTAGATGAATTGTCAGGGAAAACCAGAAATCGTTTAGTTGCGGCCATGAAATTGCGTGATATTTTATGCCTTGCAATATATTTTGGCCAGGGAAAAAAAATCTAGACGTTTACAGCCATGGATAGAGAAGTGCAAAAGTTCATGTTTCTGGCTTTGTAAACTGTTTGTTGAGTCAGTTTTGTTGTATCAACATATTTCTTGTTCTCTAGTGAATACCATCTTCCATTGATGTTCATTTAATTTTGTGGGTTCACACATTGAAATAAACACAGTAGCTGGAGAAAAGAAGGGATTCTTGACTGCATCGGTTGAAGAGGATATAGAAAGGTGCATGTTTGTACTATCGTTTCATATTGCGTTGTTTTGTATTTCATTTATGGTCTGTATATGTGTTAAACTAGTTGTGTTACTTCTTACATGGTAAGTTATCTTGGCTACATACGTTCCTTCCTACATACTAAGCTAGTTTATGTGCATTGTGTTTGTGCTGCATTGCTGCATTTAAAGAAACAAAATCGTTGGACAGGATGAAGGACTCTTTGGCGGGTAAATAGACCTTTTTATGTTTCTTTTAGATGTTTGTTTTCATACTAACTTACCTTTGTCTCGATTGCATCTTCGGCGTTGCTTCCTTGGAAAAAACAAGTTGCTTGGACAGGGAGATGAATTCTTCTGTGCAGCAGTAGAGGGTTTTGTGGTACAATATTCTAAAAGGTATACCAAGTGTGTTGATAAATTAAATATACAAATCAGGAGGGAGCATATAATATTATACTTGAAAACGATGAATTCGCAGTAATGAGTCTTTCTGCACTCCATGTTTCTACTTTTTCCATTTTCTATTATCCCTTTTGTTTTCTAATTCATCTGCTTAGTGTGGTTTCCAAAAATTCCCTCATGCATCGGTTGGCAGACTAACGGACTGACATATGTGGTCCTGCTTCTACCTTATTCCATAGTTACCCACTTTGTCAAATGCGGCTGCCAGGTTGGCAGGTTTAAGATTGCTCCCCTGGCTTCCGGGGGTCTGCGATATACAAATTGGCCATGGTGACCCACGGTCACTCCCTGTTTACTGTTAAACATTTCTCCAGTTAAAAAATTAAGATGCATACAATTTTACAGTTATTTGGTCCTTCCGATGGACAATATATAATGCATATCTTTGTTTAGTCCTGATGTTCATCTGCACATGCTTGCATCATAAAAAGTTGGCCTAGTGAGACGGCCATGAGCAGTCAGTCATCCCAGACATCAGCAGACCGACAAGGCCAAAGGTAGAGATGTATATGCTATGCTCTTACTATGCTTACTAAACAAATTTCCTAGGCTATATATTCATCTATGGCATGGTGGATATTTTGATGCCATTTTCAATACATAGTTTCCAACTCGCAAGAAGTATCAACAAGTACAAGCGAAACACCGAATGTTTACTTCTTTATGAAAAATACGATGAAAAATGTCCATATATTTATGGACATTGCGTCAATGGTGTTATCCAAACCGTGGGCAACACAACTATGTAGTGTTCGGTTAGGCAACCTCTTTTACAAAATGTGCTTCCTGAATTGGCAGAGTTGTCGTATAAAACATATTTACACAAAAAGGCAAGCAGTGTCTATATGTTGCAGCAGCTTTGGATACAGAGCAAATTCACCTTAAATGAGGACAATGCAATTTTTCATATCGACTGAAGAAGGGTAAAAGATAAAATTAAATCAAACTTTGGGAGAAAACAAAAATACCTCATGTCTCTCTGTGATATGTGTTCAACATCCAGATGAATGTTCATTTCAAGAGAAAAGGAATGCACCAACGTCTTTTCTTTGTATATCAAATTGTTTGGTGCAAAGGTCGATGGGTTCTGCTCAATGGAACCTTATAGGAACTTTCTTCTGGTTTGTTTAAAGTATGGTTGGTTCTTGGTTATCTAGCTTGTCTGTCAATTTGTATATCGTGGAACTGCAGCTCTTCTTTGGAGGACACAGAACAATATAGTTGATTTTTTTGGCTAGCTAGCATGCAAATCTGCCTGATAATTTCTATGGCATTGTGACGCAAATGTACTATGTGAGTTGTTTTGACAAATTTCCTTAATCAATGAACTTGGTCAAATTATTCTTGTTAAATAATTTGAAATCAATGAATATATAGTGTGTAAAGTTCAACTGTCCTATCATACCAACAAGAGGCTCTTAAAATTCAAATTGATCGTTGTTTTCACAATTTTTTCTTATTCGATGAACTTGGTAAAATTAATATACTGGAATAAATTGAAATCAATGAATATATACTATGCGGAGTGAAATTGTGCTATCATATGAACAAGAGGGCCTTAAACTTCAAATTGGTCCTTGTTGTGCTTGCGGTGATAGAATTTTACAAAAAAACTTATTTTGTTTCCTTCATTTTTTTAAAATAAGCGATTTAACATCCTTTAATAATTTAATGTAATTCACTTGTACAATATCAATAGTTAATATTAATATTTTAGTATTTAAAAATAATGCTTTTAGCTGAAGTTAGATAGGATGAGCATTGCTAAACAATTGCAATCTTGAACCCGCCAGACATGGAATCCGCAAGTCCACCTGTCAATTTGTATATCGCTGAAGTCTGGGTGATATTTGCAGGACACTGAAGAAATGAGGTTCAAATTTCATCCCGCCAGGCCGAGAACCCACGATCCAAAAAGTGCCCAAGTATGGAATGAGGGATCTGCATATGCTCTATAAAATATCTTGTCCATACTTTCTAAAAGTACATTTTTACTATGTATTGCTCATTTGTTGGAAAACTTTTATATCAGTCGCCCGACCAGATTGTACAAACTTTCTCGTTTAATTAAATTTTACAATAGCAAAATTTATTATTAATAATTTAGTATTGAAAATCATGTTTTTAGATATGTTAGATAGTTGATAGGGATTAATATTTGTAAACAATGGCAAACTTGAACCCGTCAGCCCTTAAGTCCATCTATCAATCTGTATATCACGGAACTCCGAGGGCTATTCAGAGGACAAGGAACAATGAAAACTGCAATGTTGAGCCACACAACCCACAGGTATGTTTGTCAATTTGTAAATCGTGGAGATGTGCCTGGTGTTTGTAGAGCCCGGAATAATAGAGGCCTAATTTTCAGCCCGCGAGCTCCATAGACCCGATAAAAAAAAATCACTAGATATGAAATTCATACGGGATCACTAGGGGACAGTAAAACTGCAATGTTCAGCCAACCAGCTCGAGTCCACCTGTCCAGTTCTATATCGCGGAAGTCTGGGTGCTATTTGTAGGAGACAGAACAATAGAGACTCTATTTTCGGCCCACCAGGCCGTGAACCAAAAATTGCCTAGGTACGGAATGAGGGATCTGCATATGTTGTATAAAATCTCATTCCATAGTTTATATAGAGACAATGTCCACAAGTTCGTGTGTCAACATGTATATTGCGGAAGTCTAGGTGCTATTTGTAGGACACAAAACAATAGACACTTAATTTTCAGTTTTCCAGGTCGCGAACCCGTCATCCAAAAAGTGCCCAAGCATGGAATGAGGGATCTGCATATGTTCTAGAACAATGTTTATGTACAACATGGAACAATAGAGGCCCAATTTTCAGCCCGCCAGCCCCAGAGCCCTCGATAAAAAAAATCACTAAATATGAAATTCATACAGGATCTCTGCATATGCTGTATAAAATCTCATTCCATACTTTATTTAGAAACTATGTCCACAAGTCCGCGTGTCAATTTGTATATCATGGAAGCCTAGGTGCTATTTGTGGGACACAGAATAGTAGATACTTAATTTTCAGCCTGCCAGGTCATGAACCCACAATCCAAAAAGTGTCAAAGTATGGAATGAGGGATCCGCATATGTTCTAGAAAAATGTGTTTGTAAAGCGCGGAATAATAGACACCCAATTTCCATCTCGCCATCCCTAGAGCCCCCGATAAAAAAAAGGGCTAAATTTGAAATTCATACGGGATCACTACGGGACAATAAAAGTGCAATGTTCAGCTAGCCAGCCCGAGTCCACCTATCAATTTGTATATCGCAGAAGTCTGGGTGCTATTTGTAGGAGACGGAACAATAGAGACTCTATTTTCAGTGCGCCAACCCGTGAACTCGCGATCCAAAAACTGCCTAAGTATGGAATGAGGGATCTGCATATGTTGTATAAAATCTCATTCCATACTTTATATAGAGACTATGTCCAAAAGTCCACATGTTACTTTTATATCTTGGAAGTCTAGGTGTTATTTGTAGAACACGAAACAATAGATACTTAATTTTCAGCCCACTAGGTCCCAAACCCGCAATCCAAAAAGTGCTCAAGTATGGAATGAGGGATCCTTAGATGTTCTAAAACACTATCAATTTGTATATCGCGGAAGTCTGGGTGCTATTTGTAGGAAACAAAACAATAAAGACTATATTTTTGGCCCGCCAGGCCGCTAGCCCACGATCCAAAAAATGCCTAAGTATGGAATGAGGGATCCACATATGTTGTATAAAATCTCATTCCATACTTTATATAGACTATGTCCACAAGTCCGCATGTGATTTTGTATATCGCGGAAGTCTAGGTTCTATTTGTAGGACACGGAAGTCTAGGTGCTATTTGTAGGACACAGAACAATAGATACTTAATTTTCAGCCCGCCGGGTCGAGAACCCGCGATCCAAAAAGTGCCCAAGTATAGAATAAGGGATCTGCATATGTTCTAGAACACTATCAAGTTGTATATCGCGGAAGTCTGGGTGCTATTTGTAGGATATGGAACAATAGAGACTCTCTTTTCGGCCTACCAAATCGCGAGCCCGTGATCCAAAAACTGCCTAAGTATGGAATGAGGGATCCGCATATGTTGTATAAAATCTCATTCCATACTTTATATAGAAACTGTCCACAAGTCCACGCGTGAAATTGTATATCACAGAACTGTGGGTGCTATTTGTAGGACACAGAACAATAGATACTTAATTTTCATCCCACCAGGCTGTGAACCTGCGATCAAATGCAATGTTCAGCCAAGCAGCCCGTAGGTCCTCTTGTCAATTTGTATACCGCGGAAACATGGGAGCTATTTGTAGGACATGAAACAATAGAGACTCTTTTTTCATCCCGCAAGGCTACCAATCCGCAATAAAAAAATGTGCCTAAGTATGGAATGACTCTTTTTTATATTGCTCATTTGTGGAAATATTTTTATATCACTTGGCCGATGAGATTGTGCAAACTTTCTCATATAATTAAATTATGCAATATAAATATTTTATAGTAATAATTTAGTGCAGGTCAGGCTCTGAATTTGTATATTGTGGAATTTTCAGTGCTATTTGTAGAGTGCGGAATAATAGATGCCCAATTTTTTGTCTGCCAGCCTGAGAACCCCCGATCCAAAAAAGTGGCTAATTATGGAATTAATACAGAATCGTTAAGGAAAAAAAAAATGCAATGTTGAACCAACCAACACGCAAGTCTGCCTTTCAATTTGTATATTGCGGAAGTGTAGGTGCTATTTGTAGGACACAGAACAATAGAGGCTCAATTTTCAGTCCACCAGTCTGAGAACCATCGGCCCTTCACGTGCCTTGGGTATATCTTTGCCCGACCGCTTTTCATACTATGGTATTTCTTGGAATCGATTTTTCCATTGTTGCTTCCTTCATACTTGTTTCCAGATATGCAATAATTAAGCTTTAATGCTAGTAGCCATCCTTCAGCAATCGTTAAAACTGTCATTAATTTTCGAAATTTCAGAGAAGATTTGTCATTAGTACGAATTAAACTAAGATTTTCCCATAAGCATGTTATCCTTTCCATGTATTCAGTTCAAAGGCCACGCAATATTTTTTGTGTGTGTGCCGATGGGTTGGTGCTTTTAAGAAATTTCTCATTCTTAATCTCTTTTCGTCGTTATCGCCACATTCACACTTTTTTCTAATTGTGCAATTAGTGAGCTTTGATGGTCACAGCACATTCCGCACGAACCCTGGAAATTTTCATTGATCAGCGAAAGGCTCGAGGAGATATTCCATTGATACACATTAAACCATAATTTGTGGAGGCTTATATTATCCCCCCCTAATTTTCATTTCAAACATCATCTCGACCAAATGGAAATTCTAAATAACTTCTGGCAGCAATTCTCTCCACACACAGTAAACACATTGGGGCATAATGGCCATAGGTTCCACTATTCCAGGGCATATTGTTACTATTCATCTCCCTCTACCCAGGAGCAAAAAAGGAGATGGTCCCTTGGTACACGGAGAGATATATTTCAAGCCAAAAAATTTCATCACAACCCTGGTTGGTCAGAGAACCTGCCCAGTTGCAATCATTGCTATCGCAGAAGTTGATGCCATGAATTCTGAGCCGGAAGAAGATGATCTGATGGACGATAATACGACAATGGATGATGGAAATGCAAAGAATCTTCCCACTCCTGCGCCCAAATTGAAATCAACCATAACGAATGGACCTTCTCGGCTTGGTGCTCACAATCATGACAACACCAAAAGGAGTTTCAGAAAAGAAACTGACGGTGAATGCAACAACCACTTTGCACCGCGAAAGTAGGAATTCCAGAGTTCCAAATTAGTCTGTTCTGGGTGGAAGAGTTTCAGTGTAAGGAAATGATATGTTGATGCTCCCAGAGATATATTTCAAGCCAAAAAAATATTGTTTAACATTTTTGGGCATCAGGTCCAAAACTCTCACTCCTGCCACGCATTTTCGTACTAGTCATCTCCTTCTGTCCAGAATGGACTAATTTGGGCCTCTGCAATTGCACGTGCAAGTTGTGCTGCTGAATTTTTTTGGACTATGCAGAGGCATTTTCAGCTAAGGGCTATTCCACTTGCCCCGCAACCATTTTCGTCTTCTTTCTAAGGAAAAGCTTCTGAAAAATATCAATTTCAGTAGAGGATGATTCATTGACGAAAAAAATCCAAGGATCTTGCATACTGCAGAACCCGTGCCTGTGTTTGTTGCAAATACCTTCAATGTTTTGGCCCGAAGAACTGGGTCCAATTTCTAAGCATAGATGTACAGTACTTGGTGTTTTCATTATTTTTTTATTTTAATTGGATTTGCTATTAAAACAAAATTGCCTTGCACTCTCCATTGCTGCCTCTTTTCTGGGTTTAACAAATGTTCTAATTGGCATGGTTCAGTGCTCTCGTACTTCTTCGATCTTGTGTTTACTAATACCAATGTACAATATTGCAGCAAAATCGTTATTCTTATTTCTAGACATGCAATTATTAAGTTTTAATGCTAACAACCCATAATGCAATAAGTTTAATATTTGAGTTAATATGTTGCACTGATGGTAGAATGTATCAAGAACACAGTTACACGCACACGTTCCAAAAAAAATCTAATCTTCCACAAAGCATTTGTTAGCAATTAGTAGAAAAGGAAATTTAGTGGTTAAGTTGATATGTTACAGTCATGGAATAATGTATCAAGAACATAGCTGCAGTCATACGTTGCAATAAAATGTAATCTTCTACAACGCATTTGCTGACAATTAGTAGATCATGGTTTTGCAACAATGGCGCTTCTTTGAAACCAATTCACACTTACGAAAACTGTCTTCCGCCTCTCTATTTTCCCACTCTTTTATTCCCTCTAGTTTCTCTTCCTAGTTACTTAATTGTTTTTTTCCCGACAATGCATTGCTCTGCAGCTTCGCGGATTCACGCGTTTGCGTTTCCAATGACCGCTTCCCCTTTCTTTAAATTGACCGTCTACTGTTCCCTGTCCCACAACTGGAACCTATAGTTCTGCCATATACAAATTGGCAGGTGGACTTGTGCGTTGGTCGGGTCAACATTGAAATTCTACTTTTCCGTGACCTCCAAACAACATTCAGAGCTCCGGTATATACAAATTGATAGATATTCAAAATTGAAACCATTCTTAGATCATACTCTTTTCTGTATTACGATCCACCTATCATGCCATTTTCTGTGTTGCACATTTTTGCACTCAAAACTTTCGAGAAATACAATTTAACCATTGGGTCCTCAGATATTTAGTGGAACTATTGTCACTCCATTTTGAAGCCCGTCTGTCCGCTTTCCAAACTTCGCCATTTGTTTGAATTTCTTTGTCGAATCGTCGGTTTGGCGAGTTGAAGAAATATTCAGTTTGTAGTTGTTGTTTCTTGTATCCGCGCCCCTTTGTAATTAGCAGTTGGCAATTATATATAAGATCTTATTGCCATGTATGAAATTATCAATTTCCCTGTTCCATACTTAGCCACTTTGGCGGAATTCTACAAATATAAAAACCGATCACAAAACTGCCCCATCATGATCTCTTCTGTTTTACACATTTTGCACTCAAAAATTCTGAAACATGAAATTTCATCGTGCAACACTCAACTGTCCTGACTATCCCTGTAACCCTTTTTTCAATCCCGTCCGACCGTTTTTCAGAGCTTGCCATTCTTTCCTTGCTCTCTGCCCTCTCCGTC
>ML788829.1:43306-63394 GCA_009831015.1 Picea engelmannii
AGCTATACTCTGCAAAAACTGGAGGCCCATCATATGTGAACCCAAAATCGTGGTGTAAGACTTGGACAGAGCATGGCTCCTCCTTGGGAAGGTCGATGGGTTTTGTAACCTCGAAAAATAGCATTTGCTGTTCATGTGTTCGAGACTCACTTGTGTCGTATATGGGCGCTTGAGCTGACGAAGTGCAGACCTCCTTATGTTTCCGAAGGTCAACTATGGCAAGAGTTCGAGTCGCCACCAGTATCATCACCAGAGTCCATTGTCTGTAACTAATGCGCACTAAACAGAGACTACGAATCAATTTATATTCAGGAGAAATTCTCGGCATAGCTGCTGTTTATATTTTTACAAAGAATTTATGAATGGTTTTGGAGGCCATGTCCGGAATAAACATTAGAATTATGATTTCAATGTATTTCGAAGTTGCAGGGAAAAAAGTGTTTTGTCGATCACATATAGTAGTTGAGATTTAATTTAGTTGTTGAGATCTGAGATAGTGTTCTAAATCTTGGTAAGCAAAGCGTCATGGATTTCAATGTATTTCAAAGTTTCAAGAGTAGTGGAGGTTGAGAGGTAATTCTGTGGTTGATATATTGTTTTAAATCTTGGTAGGTAAAGAGCCTTGGATTATAAACTAACTATTTCAGAGAGTTGAGTATTAATTTGTTAATTTGTTGAGTTTCATAATAATTATATGCATTTACATAAACTTATTATGTCATATTTACTTGACTTTGTTTACAAGTTCATTCATTATAACTTGTAGTATCATATTTACTTTGCTTAAAAATTCATACATCAGATCTTTGCTTACAAGATCATGGACTAAAATTCTGAATGCGTTACACTTTATCCATATGGCGTGTATGCAGTATTATGCATTGTGTTACTTATGTATTTTTTTCAGTGGGAAAATTTATCATAATTTAGTTGTTAATTAATAGTGGGAAAGCTCATCATTAATTGTTATCTTTCAATTAATTTTGGGGAAGCTTATCACTGGTTGCTATTCTCCAATGCAAACTGACTCATCATCATAAAAACCACATCACCTAAAATAATCCTTTCACTCCTACCATATCCCTCTTAAATTTATATATATATATATATAGTTTTGTCTTTGTGTTTTAAATGTTTTTCTATTTTATTTTTTTAACATTCTCTTTCAATGAAAAATCATTTTGTTCCCATATTTGATATTAGATTACATCTAAATAGAAGAAACTTATTTTTTCGGCTGAAGTTTTCCTTCTTCCTATTATTGTATTGAATATTAACATGATTTTTGTCTGCTTGCTTCTTGAATGTGTTATTTTCTAGTTCAATTGCTTAGCTTACACTTGTATTCGGCTTGTTAAGATAGCACATCGATTCTCTATTTGTTGCTACTCCAACAATTCATTACGCCGAAAGGTGTACACTTATTGACATTGGGCAAATTTAATAGGGGTTTAGTGTTTAATAAGTTTTTTATGGACAAGATTAAATATGGCAGGAATATTCTTAGTAGTCACACAAAATAAATGACTGTGATTTCAATCATTAACTTCCTAGCTATTATAAAGACATCAGTTTATGTGTTTACTTTTTTACATTTACCTAATCATATTTAAAAATAACTTTGATAGCTAACTGATTGCCACGCAAAAATTAAAATATTAACACCAGATAAATGAAGCCCAACGATTTATTTATTAATAGATAATAAAATTTAATATATTATTTTAAGGGTTCATTTCAACTTCTTAACCTTTCTACGTTCACCAGCAGTTATTTTGTTGCTGTGCTAGTCTAGTAATCATCGTTACTTGATGTAGATACGCTCTATAATAAGCGTCACCCAAAAATCACCAAATAGAATACACAAAGGAAAAGATAAACAAGAACAATGAATTCTAAAAACTATTTCCAATAGATTTTTATTACATTTTTAAGTTATCAAACAACTTTTAACAACAAAACCTTAAAAGAGAAAGATTTGTATAAATGCACCTGGAAATCACTCCCAAATGTTGAAAACGGTGACAACAAATTTCCCATAATTAAGATTTCAGATCCAAAAATTCAACATTGGTTATAACTATTCAACCCAAATTAAAATTGGTTGTGAGCACATCCTATAATCAGTTTTCCATGTAATTGTATATAAATTATGTAAGTCCGTAAAGGCAAATATGGAAGGTTCTTTGTGTTGGAAGAGGCTCCCGCAAGAAGGGAGCGCTTTTTTTTGCCGTGGGCACTTGGGTACCATTGTGAAGGGAGCGTTGGCGTTGGACAATAGGCCTAGGGTAGCGCTGATAAAAAATAGGATGGGATCTTAGAGGGAGCCAACGCTCACCTTACCTACCAAAGGGAGCGTCGGCCGTGGTAGTGGACTTACACTCCGTTCATTTTTTTGGTTCAACGCAAGTCTATTTACTCCAAAGGAGCGTTGACCCCCTTTATCAAAAGATCCGTATGAATTTCAAAAATTAAATGTATACTTTTACATAAAGATTGGAGGATGTTAAATGTATACTTTTATATTTGGATTTATATTAGGAAGTGTTAAAGGTTTTATTATATTTTAGAATTAAAATATAATATGTAAAGGTAGAGGATGTTGAAGGGTGGAGGAATAAGGTGGAGTGAATTTTTAATAATTTTTTTTAATAAAAGGTAAATGTATTTAATTTTTTTTAAATTACACAAGATTATTTCTTCACATATTTTTTTGAAAGGGCCTTGGATATTATAAACAGTGGTGTTTGTTTTTCATGTTTTCTCTAATAAAAAAGATGCAGAGTGTTAAGTTCAAAATTGAAAAGTTCAATGGCAAGAACAATTTCGAGATCTGGAAGGTTAAGATGCACGATCTACTCGTGCAACAAGGCGTGGTGAAGGCGCTTTTGGGAAAAGCAAAGAATCTCGCATTCATAACAAACGAAGACTCGGATGAGATGGATGCGAGAGCACTGAGTGCCATACGCCTGTGTTTGTCCGACGATGTATTGTTCAACATTGTTACAGAGAAGACATCAGCTGGTTTGTGGTCAAAGCTGGAAAGCCTGTAAATGACGAAATCCTTGACAAACAGGATCTTTCTAAAAAGGAAATTGTACAGTTTGTGCATGAAGGAAGGTATGAAAATTGTTGATCATCTAAATACTTTCAATACTCTTCTAGTCCAGTTGGATAGCATGCGAGTGAAATTTGAATACAAAGATAAGAAAATTACATTATTGTGTTATTTCCCTTCGTCATGGGATCATTTTGTTACCTCTGTTAGTTTCAGTTCAGCAGAAACTATTGAGTTTGATGATACTGTTGGAGCTTTATTGTCTGAGGAAACAAGGAAGAAATCCAATCTAGAAACCTCTACATCTAAGGCATTGGTGGTCAGAGGCAGACAAAAAGAAAGAGGACAGGGTCAAAGGGATTTCTCTCGGTCAAAGTCGAAGAGCAGAAAGAGCAAGCTCAAGTGTTGGTTTTGTGGAAAATCTAGACACCTGAAGAAGGACTGTTGGAAGCGACAACAAGCCTCCAAAGAAGACCCTCCAAAAGAGACGAAGGAAGCAAATGCAACCGAAACAGGTTCAGCAACAGGTTCAGGTATAGTTGATGAAGTTTTATCAATTAGTATTGGTTCACGTCATGATCAAAAATGGTTATTAGATTCTGGTGTTTCAAACCACGTGTCTCTTCATAGACACTGGTTTATTACTTACCAGTCTATAGATGATGGAGTTGTTTACATGGGTAATGATATTTCATCTAAAGTTGTGGGAATTGGTAGCATCCGAATTAAAATGTTTGATGGAACTATTAAAATACTAACTGATGTAAGACATGTACCTGATCTTAGGAAGAACCTAATCTCTTTGGGAGTCTTAGACAGAGGAGGTTATAAGACTATTGTTCAAGGTGGAGTTATGAAGGTCTACAAAGGAAATCTACTAGTTATGAAAGCAAAGAATGTTGGTAACCTGTTTCTGTTAGAAGGGAGGACTGAATCAGATCATGCGACAGTGGTATCTGAGAACAACAGTGATTTTGTTTGACTATGGCATCAATGGTTGGGTCATATGAGTGAACAAGGATTAAAGGTATTAACTGATTGCAAGTTACTTCCTAACCTAAACTCTTTAAAGTTAGATTTCTGGAAGCACTATGTTTATGGAAAACAAAATAGACAGATATTTTAAACCAGAAGACAGACCAGTGAAGGAATCCTAGACTATATCCATTCTAATGTTTGCGTACCATCCCCTACTATTTCATATGGAGGATCATCATATTTTGTAACTTTTATAGATGATTTCTCTAGGAAGGTGTGCATCTATATGTTAAAGAGTAAGGCTGATGTATTTACAGTTTTCAAGCAGTTTAGAGCTTTAGTGGAAAAGAGCACTGGTAGATCCATTAAATGTTTAAGAATAGACAATGGTGACGAATTTACGTCAATGGAGTTTGAGAATTATTGCAAGGAATTTGGGATCGATGGGCATAAAACCACTACCTATACTCTTCAACAAAATGGAGTTGTTGAATGCATGATCAAGACTCTTCTAGAGAGAGAAAAGAGTATGCTTAGTAATGCCAATTTGCAGCAGGAACTATGGGCAGATGGAGTAACTACAACTTGTTATCTGGTCAATCAATCACCATCAACAAAAATAGAATGCAAAATTCCTGAGGAGGTACGGACAGTTCACCCTTGTAATTATTCTAATTTTAATTTTTTTGGTTGTGATGCCTATGCTCTAATTCCGAAACATCAGCGTTCTGAATTAGATCCAAAATAAAACAGGCTTATCTTTGTTGGATATGGTGATGGTATTAAGGGGTACAGGTTGTGGGATCCTACTGCCCACAAGATCACCATTAATAGAGATGTAATATTTGATGAATCATCTCTCATCAAATCAAATGTAGATGTTCAAATCAAACAACAAGAAGTACCTAAGTATCAACAGTTTCAGTTTGAAACCAGTTCAAATACAGATGAAAGTAAACATGAACAAGTTTCTGAAGATGTTCATGAAGAAGTTCCTGCAGAAGAAAATGTGGATGATGATTACATTCAACAGATTGTGGATGAACCACAAACTTCCCTAAGGAGGTCTACACGAGTCAGAGTTCCTCCAAGAAGGTATGATGATTTTGTTTCTTCAGTTTTTTTAAGTACTAATGATGATGAACCTTCGTGCTATCAGGAAGCTGTGAAGGGTTCAAACAGTGATAAATGGAAAGAAGCGATGAAGGATGAAATGAAAGCATTAGAGAGGAATGTTACATGGGACCTTGTAGAGCTTCCAAGAGATAGGAAAATTGTAGGATGCAAGTGGGTCTACAAGCTGAAGAAGGGTGTTGATGATAAGGTGGAAAGGTACAAGGCAAGGCTGGTTGCGAAAGGGTATTCTCAGAAATAAGGTATTGACTTTCATGATAATTTTTCACCAGTTGTAAAGACTATTTCAATTTGAATTGTGTTAGCATTAGTTGCATTGCTTGATTTGGAGTTGTAGCAACTAGATGTTAAAATTGCTTTCTTACATGGAGATTTGGATGAGGAAATTTACATGGAATAGCCACAAGGGTTCATTCAAAATCGCAGCAAGAAATTTGTTTGTAGGTTCAAGAAATCATTGTATGGTCTGAGGCAGTCGCTCGGACAATGGTACAATAAATTTGACTCTTTCATGGTGAGACAGAATTATACAAGGGGTGAGTATGATCATTGTGTCTACTTTAAGAAAATGAATAATGGCATATTCATTATCTTAGTATTGTATGTTGATGATATGATTTTAGCAAGAAAAATCATAAATGAGATCAACGGGTTGAAGGCTCATATGGCTAGGATGTTCGATATGAAAGATCTAGGAGCAGCAAGGCAAATTTTGTGCATGGAGATATTCAAAGACAAGAGGAATGGTAAGCTTTGGTTGTCACAACATACGTATGTTGAGAAGATACTTTTGAGGTTTGGTATGAACAATGTGAAACCAGTTCCAGTCCCTTTGGCTTCCCATTTTAAGATTTCTTCAACTTTATGTCCTAGTACAAAATAAGAAAAGGAATATATGTCTCGAATACCATATGTTAATGCAGTAGGAAGTCTAATGTATGCGATGGTTAGTACAAGGCCATACATTTCACATGTAGTTGGGGTTGTCAGCAGGTTTATGGAAAATCTAGGTAAAGAGCATTGGGAAGCAATGAAATGGGTGCTTCGGTATATGAGGGGCACAAGTGATTACTTTATCACCTATAATAGTGGCCGTGAGTTAGTCTGTGGATATGTTGATTCTCATTTTGTAGGTGATTTGGACAAGAGAAGGTCGACTTTAGGGTATGTCTTTCCTCTTGCAGGTGGAGCTATTAGTTGGATGTCAAAGGTACAAAACATTGTTGCTTTATCCACTATAGAAGAAAAATATGTAGCTGCTTCACATGCTTGCAAAGAGGTAGTTTGGTTGAAAGGTTTGTTAGGTGAGTTTGGAAGGATGCAGGAAAAAGTAAAGTTATTTTGTGACAGTTAGAGTTCTATTCACTTGGCTAAGAATCCATCCTATCACAGTAAAACAAAACATATACCTATCAAGTACCATTTTGTAAGATAGGTCATCGATGAAGGTGGAGTCTCTCTTGAGAAACTACATACAAAGGAGAACAGTGCAGACATGCTCACAAAACTAGTACTGTTAGAGAAGCTACGATGGTGTTTAGCTTCTCTTGTCTTGCAGAAAAGGTGATGAAAAAAAGCAGGAGAAAGGTATCAGGTTAATTGTTGTCAAGGTGGAGATTGTTGGAAATGGTGACAAAAAATTTCCCATGATTAGGATTTCAGATCCAAAAATTCAGCGTTGGTTGTAACTATTCAACCCAAGTTAGAATTTGTTGTGAGCGTATCCTATAATCAGTTTTCCATGTAATTGTATATAAATTATGTAAGTCCGTAGAGGAAAATATGGAGTGGTGAAAGGAGTGAGTGAGTTGTTGTAATATCCATGATCTGAATGATAAGACAACCGATACCTATGCTTGGTGGACGTAGCCCAACGTTTGGATGAACCACGTAAATTGTTGTGTTTCTTGTCTTCATTGTTATTGATTGTCTTATGTTAATTTTTGTTTTCACATTTACAAATTATAACAAGTGGTATCAGAGCTGAGGAGGCCACAGACTAGAAGAAGTCGCTCGTTGGAAGAGGTTGCGCTGAAATCGCTGTGTTGGAGGGTTTCTTTATGTTGGAAGAGGCTCCCGCAAGAAGGGAGTGCTTTTTTTTGCCGTGGGCACTTGGGTACCATTGTGAAGGGAGCGTTAGCATTGGAAAACAGGCCTAGGGTAGCGCTGATCAAAAATAGGATGGCATCTTAGAGGGAGCAAGGAGAGGGAGCCAACGCTCACCTTACCTACCAAAGGGAGTGTCGGTCGTGGCAGTGGACTTACACTCCGTTCTTTTTTTTGGTTCAGCGCACGTCTATTTACTCCAAAGGAGCGTTGACCCCCTTTATCAAAAGCTTCATATGAATTTCAAAAATTAAATGTATACTTTTACATAAAGATTGGAGGATGTTAAATGTATACTTTTATATTTGGATTTATATTAGGAAGTGATAAAGGTTTTATTATATTTTAGAATTAAAATATAATATGTAAATGTGGAGGATATTGAAGGGTGGAGGAATAAGTAGGAGTGAATTTTTATTAAATTTTTTTAATAAAAGGTGAATGTATTTAATTTTTTAAAAACTACACAAGATTATTTCTTCACATATTTTTTTGAAAGGGCCTTGGATATTACAAACAGTGGTGTTAGTTTTTTATGTTTCCTCTAATGAAAAAGATGTAGAGTGCTAAGTTTGAAATTGAAAAGTTCAATGGGAAGAACAATTTTGAGATCTGGAAGGTTAAGATGCACGATCTACATGTGAAACAAGGCATGGTGAAGGTGCTTTTGGGAAAACCAAAGCAGCTTGCATCCATAACAGACGAAGACTGGGATGAGATGGATGCAAGAGCACTGAGTGCCATGCACCTGTGTTTGGACGACGATGTACTGTTCAACATTGTTACAAAGACGACAACAGCTGGTTTGTGGTCAAAGTTGGAAAGCCTGTACATGACAAAATCCTTGACAAACAGGATCTTTCTGAAAAGGCAATTGTACAATTTGTGCATGAAGGAAGGTACGAAAATTGCTCATCATCTAAATACTTTCAATACTCTTCTAGTCCAGTTGGATAACATGGGAGTGAAATTTGAATTCAAGGATAAGGCAATTACATTATTGTGTTCTTTGCCTACGTCATGGGATCATTTTTTTACCTCTATTACTTTTAGTTCAGCAGAAACTATTGAGTTTCATGATACTATTGGAGCTTTACTGTCTGAGGAAACAAGGAAGAGATCCAATCTAGAAATGTCATGATCAACAATGGCTATTAGATTTTGGTGCTTCAAACCACATGTGTCTTCATAGACACTGGTTTATTACTTACCATTCTATAGAAGATGGAGTTGTTTACATGGGTAATGATGTTTCATCTAAAGTTATGGGAATTGGTAGCATCTGAATTAAAATGTTTGATGGAACTGTTAAATACTAACTGATGTAAGACATGTACCTGATTTTAGGAAGAACCTAATCTCTTTGGGAATATTAGACAGAGGAGGTTATAAGACTATTGTTCAAGGTGGAGTTATGAAGGTCTACAAAGGAATTCTACTGGTTATGAAAGAAAAGAGTGTTGGTAACATGTTTCTGTTAGAAGGGAGGACTGAATCAAATCATGCGACGATGGTATCTCAGAATGACAGTGATTTTGTTCGACTGTGGCATCAATAGTTGGGTCATATGAGCGAACAGGGATTAAAGGTATTAACTGATCGCAAGTTACTTCCTAGCCTAAAGTCTTTAAAGTTAGATTTTTGCAAGCACTATGTTTATGGAAAACAGAATAGGCAGAGATTTGAAACCGAAAGACACACCAGTGAAGGAATCCTAGACTATATCCATTATGATGTTTGGGGACCATCCCCTACTATTTCATATGGAGGATCATCCTATTTTGTAACTTTTATAGATGATTTCTCTAGGAAGGTGTGGATCTATATGTTAAAGAGTAAGCCTGATGTATTTACAGATTTCAAGTAGTTTAGAGCTTTAGTGGAAAAGAGCACTGGTAGATCCATTAAATGTTTAAGAATAGATAATGGTGGTGAATTTACGTCGATGGAGTTTGAGAATTATTCCAAGGAATTTGGGATCGGTAGGCATAAAACCACTGCCCATACTCAGCAAAATGTAGTTGTTGAATGAATGAACATGACTCTTCTAGAGAGAGCAAGGAGTATGCTTAGTAACACCAATTTGTAGTAGGAACTATGGGCAGAAGCAGTAACTACAACTTGTTATCTGGTGAATCGATCACCATCAACAACAATAGAGTGCAAAATTTCTGAGGAGGTGTGGACATGTCACCCTTGTAATTATTTTAATCTTAAAGTTTTTGGTTGTGATGCCTATGCTCTAATTCTGAAACATAAACATTCTAAATTAGATACAAAATCAAAAAGGCTCATCCTTGTTGGATATGGCAATGGTATTAAGAGGTACAGGTTATGGGATCTAGCTGCCGACAAGATCACCATTAACAAAGATGTAATATTTGATGAATCATCTCTCATCAAATCAAATGTAGATGTTCAAATGAAACAAGAAGAAGTACCTAAGTATCAACAAATTCAGTTTGAAACTAGTTCAAATACAGATGAAAGTAAACATGAACAAGTTTATGAAGATGTTCATGAAGAAGTTCCTGCAGAAAAAAACGTGGATGATGATGACATTCAACAGTTTGTGGATGAACCACAAACTTCCCTAAGGAGGTCTACATGGGTCAGAGTTCCTCCAAGAAGGTATGATGATTTTGTTTCTTCAGTTTCTTTAAGTACTAATGATGATGAACCTTCCTGCTATCAGGAATTTGTGAAGGGTTCAAACAATGATAAATGGAAAGAAGTGATGAAGGATGAAATGAAAGAATTAGAGAGGAATGCTACATTGGACCTTGTAGAGCATCCAAGAGACAGGAAAACTGTAGGATGCAAGTGGGTCTACAAGCTGAAGAAGGGTGTTGATGATAAGGTGGAAATGTACAAGGCAAGGCTGGTTGCAAAAGGGTATTCTCATAAATAAGGTATTGACTTTCATGAGATTTTTTCACCATTTGTAAAGACTGTTTCAATTCGAATTGTGTTAGCATTAGTTGCATTTCTTGATTTGGAGTTGGAGCAACTAGATGTTAAAACTGCTTTCTTACATGGAGATTTGGATGAGGAAATTTACATGGAACAACCAGAAGGGTTCGTTCAGAATCGAAGAAAGAAATTTGTATGCAGGCTCAAGAAATCATTGTATGGTCTGAGGCAATCGCCCATACAATGGTACAATAAATTTGACTCTTTCATGGTGAGCCAGAATTATACAAGGAGTTTGTATGATCATTGTGTCTACTTTAAGAAATTGAATAATGGCATATTCATTACCTTAGTATTGTATGTTGATGATATGCTTTTAGCAAGCAAAAGCATAACTGAGATCTATGGCAAATCCAGGTAAAGAGCGTTGGGTAGTAGTGAAATGGGTGCTTAGGTATCTGAGGCGCACAAGTGATTACTGTATCACCTATAATAGTTTCGTGAGTTAGTCTGTGGATATGTTGATTCTGATTTTGTAGGTGATTTGAAAAAGAGAAGGTCGACTTCAAGGTATGTCTTTACTCTTGCAGGTGGAGCTATTAGTTGGATGTCAAAGCTACAGAACATTGTTTCTTTATCCACTACAGAAGCAGAATATGTAACTGCTTTACATGCTTGCAAAGAGGCAGTTTGGTTGAAAGGTTTGTTTGGTGAGTTTGGAAGGATGCAGGACAAAGTAAAGTTACTTTGTGATAGTCAGAGTGCTATTCAATTGGCTAAGAATCTAGCCTATCATAGTAAAAAAAAACATATACCTATCAAGTACCATTTTGTAAGACAGGTCATCGATGAAGGTGGAGTCTCTCTTGAGAAAGTACATACAAAGGAGAACTGTGCATACATGCTGACAAAACTAGTACTATTACAGAAGCTACGATGGTTTTTGGCTTCTCTTGTCTTGGAGAAAAGGTGATGAACAAAAGAAGGAGCAAGGTATCAGGTTAATTGTTGTCAAGGTGGATATTGTTGGAAATGGTGACAACAAATTTCCCATGATTAGGATTTCAAATCCAAAAATTCAGCGTTGGTTGTAACTATTCAGCCCAAGTTAGAATTTGTTGTGACTGCATCCTATAATCATTTTCCCATGTAATTTTATATAAATTATGTAAGTCCATAGAGGCAAATATGGAGTGGTGAAAGGTGTGAGTGAGTTTCTGTAATCTCCATGATCTGAATAATAAGACAACCGATACCTATGCTTTGTGGACGTAGCCCAACATTTGGGTGAACCACATAAATTGTTGTGTTTCTTGTCTGCATTCTTATTGATTGTCTTAGGTTAATTTGTGTTTCCACATTTGCAAATTATAACAAGTGGTATAAGAGAAGAGGAGGCCGCAGACAAGAAGAAGCCGCTCGCTCGAAGAGGCCGCGTTGAAATCATTGTGTTGGAGGGTTTCTTTGTGTTGGAAGAGGCTCCCACAAGAAGGGAGCATTGTTTTCTGGCATCGACACTTGGCTACCATTGCGAAGCGAGCATCGGTGCTAGACAATAGGTCTAGGGTAGCGCTGATAAAAAATAGGATTGGATCTTAGAGGGAGCGCCAAGAGGGAGCCAACGCTCACCTTACCTACCAAAGGGAGCGCCAACTGTGGTAGTGTACTTACGCTCCGTTCTTTTTTTTGGTTCAGCGCACATCTATTTACTCCAAAGGAGCGATGACCCCCTTTATCAAAAGCTTCGTATGAATTTCAAAAATTAAATGTATATTTTTACATAAAGATTGGAGGATGTTAAATGTATACTTTTATATTTGGATTTATATTAGGAAGTGTTAAAGGTTTTATTATATTTTAGAATTAAAATATAATATGTAAAGGTGGAGGATGTTGAAGGGTGGAGGAATAAGGTGGAGTGAATTTTTATTAAATTTTTTAATAAAAGGTGAATGTATTTAATTTTTTTAAACTACACAAGATTATTTCTTCACATATTTTTTTGAAAGGGCCTTGGATATTACAAACAATGGTGTTTTTTTTTTATGTTTCCTCTAATGAAAAAGATGCAGAGTGCTAAGTTCGAAATTGAAAAGTTCAATGGCAACAACAATTTCAAGATCTAGAAGGTTAAGATGCATGATCTGCTCGTGCAACAAGGCGTGGTGAAGGCGCTTTTGGGAAAAGCAAAGCAGCTCACTCCATAACAGATGAAGATTGGGATGAGATGGATGTGAGAGCACTGAGTGCCATATGCCCGTGTTTGGCCGACGATGTATTGTTCAACATTGTTACAGAGAAGACAGCAGTTGGTTTGTGGTCAAAGCTAGAAATCTTGTACATGACAATATCCTTGACAAACAGGATCTTTTTGAAAAGGCAATTGTACAGTTTGTGCATGAAGGGATGTATGAAAATTGATGATCATTTAAATACTTTCAATACTCTTCTAGTCCAGTTGGATAGCATAGGAGTAAAATTTGAATCTGAAGATAAGGCAATTACATTATTGTGTTCTTTGCCTGCGTCATGGGATCATTTCGTTACCTCTATTAGTTTTAGTTCAGCAGAAACTATTGAGTTTGATGATACAGTTGGAGCTTTAATGTCTGAGGAAACAAGGAAGAAATCCAATCTAGAAACCTCTACATCTGAGGCATTGGTTCTCAGAGGCAGACCAAAAGAAAGAGGACAGGGTTAGAGGGATTTCTCTCTGTCAAATTCGAAGGGAAGAAAGAGCAAGCTCAAGTGTTGGTTTTGTGGAAAATTTAGACACCTGAATAAGGACTGTTGGAAGCGACAACAAGCCTCCAAACAAGACCCTCCAAAAGAGATGAAGGAAGAAAATGCAACCGAAACAGGTTCAGCAATAGGTTCAAGTATAGTTGATGAAGTTTTATCAATTAGTATTGCTTCACGTCATGATCAACAATGGCTATTAGATTATGGTGCTTCAAACCACATGTGTCTTCATATACACTGGTTTATTACTTACCAGTCTATAGATGATGGAGTTGTTTACATGGGTAATGATATTTCATCTAAATTTGTGGGATTTAGTAGCATCCGAATTAAAATGTTTGATGGAACTGTTAAAATAATAACTAATCTAAGACATGTACCTGATCTTAGGAAGAACCTAATCTCTTTGGGATTCTTAGACAGAGGAGGTTATAAGACTATTGTTCAAGGTGGAGTTATGAAGGTCTACAAAGGAATTCTACTGGTTATCAAAGCAAAGAACGTTGGTAACCTGTTTCTGTTAGAAGGGAGGACTGAATCAGATCATGTGACAATGGTATCTGAGAACGACAGTGATTTTGTTCGACTGTGGCATAAACAGTTGGGTCATATGTGCGAACAAGGATTAAAGGTATTAACTGATCGCAAGTTACTTCCTAGCATAAAGTCTTTAAAGTTAGATTTTTGCAAGCACTGTGTTTATGGAAAACAGAATAAGCAGAGATTTAAAACCGGAAGACACACCAGTGAAGGAATCCTAGACTATATCCAATCTGATCTTTGGGGACCATCGCCTACTATTTCATATGGAGGATCATCATATTTTGTAACTTTTATAGATGATTTCTCTAGGAAGGTGTGGATCTATATGTTAAAGAGTAAGGTTGATGTATTTACAGTCTTCAAGCAGTTTAGAGCTTTAGTGGAAAAGAGAACTAGTAGTTCCATTAAATGTTTAAGAACAGATAATGGTGGTGAATTTACGTCAATTGAGTTTGAGAATTATTGAAAGGAATTTGGGATCGATAGGCATAAAACCACTGCCTATACTCCTCATGAAAATGGAGTTGTTGAATGCATGAACATGAATCTTCCAGAGAGAGAAAGGAGTATGCTTAGTAATGCCAATTTGCAGCAGGAACTATGTGCAGAAGAAGTAACTACAACTTGTTATCTCGTGAATCTATCACCATCAACAACAATAAAATGAAAAATTCCTGAGGAGGTATGGACACGTCACCCTTGTAATTATTCTAATCTTAATTTTTTTGGTTGTGATGCCTATGCTCTAATTCCGAAACATCAGCGTTCTAAATTAGATCTAAAATAAAAAAGGCTTATCTTTGTTGGATATGGTGATGGTATTAAGGGGTATAGGTTGTGGGATCCTACTGCCCACAAGATCACCATTAACATAGATGTAATATTTGATGAATCATCTCTCATCAAATCAAATGTAGATGTTCAAATGAAACTACAAGAAGTACCTAAGTATCAACATATTTTGTTTGAAACTAGTTCAAATACAGATGAAAGTAAACATGAACAAGTTTGTGAAGATGTTCATGAAGAAGTTCCTCTAGAAGAAAACGTGGATGATGATGACATTCAACAGATTGTGGATGAACCACAAACTTCCCTAAGGAGGTCTACACGGGTCAGAGTTCCTCCAAGAAGGTATGATGATTTGTTTCTTCATTTCTTTAAGTACTAATGATGATGAACCTTCGTGCTATCAGGAAGCTATGAAGGGTTCAAACAGTGATAAATGGAAATTAGCGATGAAGGATGAAATGAAAGCATTAGAGAGGAATGATACATGGGACCTTGTAGAGCTTCTAAGAGACAAGAAAACTGTAGGATGCAAGTGGGTCTACAAGCTGAAGAAGGGTGTTGATGATAAGGTGGAAAGGTACAAGGCAAGGTTGGTTGCGAAAGGGTATTCTCAGAAATAAGGTATTGACTTTCATGAGATTTTTTCATCAGTTGTAAAGACTGTTTCAATTCGAATTTTGTTAGCATTAGTTGCATTGCTTGATTTGGAGTTGGAGAAACTAGATGTTAAAACTTCTTTATTACATGGAGATTTGGATGAGGAAATTTACATGGAACAACCAGAAGGGTTCGTTCAGAATCGCAACAAGAAATTTGTTTGCAGGCTCAAGAAATCATTGTATGGTCTGAGGTAGTCGCCCAGACAATGGTACAATAAATTTGACTCTTTCATGGTGAGACAGAATTATACAAGGAGTGAGTATGATCATTGTGTCTACTTTAAGAAATTGAATAATGGCATATTCCTTATCTTAGTATTGTATGTTGATGATATGCTTTTAGCAAGCAAAAGCATAACTGAGATCAACAGGTTGAAGGCTCATATGGCTAGGACGTTCGATATGAAAGATCTAGGAGCAGCAAGGCAGATTTTGGGCATGGAGATATTCAGAGACATGAGGAATGGTAAGCTTTGGTTGTCACAACAGAAGTATGTTCAGAAGATACTTTTGAGGTTTGGTATGAACGATGTGAAACCAGTTTCAGTCCCTTTGGCTTCCCATTTTAAGATTTCTTCAAGTTTATGTCCTAGTACAAAATAAGAAAAAGAATATATGTCTCGAATACCATATGCTAATGCAATAGGAAGTCTAATGTATGCGATGGTTAGTACAAGGCAAGATATTCAACATGCAGTTGGGGTTGTCAGCAAGTTTATGGAAATTCCAGGTAAAGAGAGTTGGGCAGCAGTGAAATTGGTGCTTCGGTACCTGAGGGGCATAAGTGATTACTGTATCACCTATAATAGTGGTCGTGAGTTAGTCTGTGGATATGATGATTCTTATTTTGTAGTTGATTTGGACAAGAGAAGGTCGACTTAAGGGTATGTATTTACTCTTGCACTGGTAGATCGATTAAATGTTTAAGAACAGATAATGGTGGTGAATTTACGTCAATGGAGTTTGAGAATTATTGCAAACAATTTGGGATTGATATGCATAAAACCACTGCCTATACTCCTCATAAAAATTGAGTTTTTGAATGCATGAACATGAATCTTCTAGAGAGAGCAAGGAGTATGCTTAGTAATGCTAATTTCAGCAGGAACTATGGGCAGAAGCAGTAACTACAGCTTTTTATCTGGTGAATCAGTCACCATCAACAGCAATAGAATGCAAAATTCATGAGGAGGTATGGACAGGTCACCCTTGTAATTATTCTAATCTTAAAGTTTTTGGTTGTGATGCCTATGCTCTAATTCCGAACCATCAACGTTCTAAATTAGATCCAAAATAAAAAAGGCTTATCTTTGTTTGATATGGTGATGGTATTAAGAGGTACAGGTTGTGGGATCCTACTGCCCACAAGATCATCATTAGCAAAGATGTAATATTTGATGAATCATCTCTCATCAAATCAAATGTAGATGTTCAAATGAAACAACAAGAAGTATTTAAGTATCAATAGATTCAGTTTGAAACCAGTTCAAATACAGATGAAGGTAAACATGAACAAGTTTCTTAAGATGTTCATGAAGAAGTTCCTATAGAAGAAAACGTGGATGATGATGACATTCAACAGATTGTGGATGAACCACAAACTTCCCTAAGGAGGTCTACACAGGTCAGAGTTCCTCCAAGAAGGTATGATGATTTCATTTCTTCAGTTTCTTTAAGTACTAATGATGATGAACCTTCGTGCTATCAGGAAGTTGTGAAGGGTTCAAACAGTGATAAATGGAAAGAAACGATGAAGGATGAAATGAAAGCATTAGAGAGGAATGCTACATGGGACCTTGTAGAGCTTCCAAGAGACAGGAAAATTGTAGGATGCAAGTGGGTCTACAAGCTGAAGAAGGGTGTTGATGATAAGGTGGAAAGGTACAAGGCAAGGCTGGTTGCGAAAGGTATTCTGATAAATAAGGTATTGACTTTCATGAGATTTTTTCACCAGTTGTAAAGACTGTTTCAATTTGAATTGTGTTAGCATTAGTTGCATTGCTTGATTTGGAGTTGGAGAAACTAGATGTTAAAACTTCTTTCTTACATGGAGATTTGTATGAGGAAATTTACATGGAACAACCAGAAGGGTTCGTTCAGAATCACATCAAGAAATTTGTATGCAGGCTCAAGAAATCATTGTATGGTCTGAGGCAGTCGCCCAGACAATGGTACAATAAATTTGACTCTTTCATGGTGAGCCAGAATTATACAAGAAGTGAGTAGGATCATTGTGTCTACTTTAAGAAATTGAATAATGGGATATTCATTATCTTAGTATTGTATGTTGTTGATATGCTTTTAGCAAGAAAAATCATAACTGAGATCAACAGGTTGAAGGCTCATATGGATAGGATGTTTTATCTAAAATATCTAGGAGCAACAAGGCATATTTTGGGCATGGAGATATTCAGAGACAGGAGGAATGGTAAGCTTTGGTTGTCACAACAAAAGTATGTTGAGAAGATACTTTTGAGGTTTGGTATGAACAATGTGAAACCAGTTTCAGTCCCTTTGGCTTCCCATTTTAAGCTTTCTTCAAGTTTATGTCCTAGTACAAAAGAAGAAAATGAATATATGTCTCGAATACCATATGCTAATGTAGTAGGAAGTTTAATGTATAAGATGGTTAGTACAAGGCCAGACATTTTACATGTAGTTGGGCTTGTCAACGGGCTTATGGAAATTCTAGGTAAAGAGCATTGGGCAATAGTGAAATTGGTGCTTCGGTATCTGAGGGTCACAAGTGATTACTATATCACCTATAACAATGGTCGTGAGTTAGTTTGTGGATATGTTGATTATGATTTTGTAGGTGATTTGGACAAGAGAAGGTTGACTTGAGGGTATGTATTTACTCTTGCAGGCAGATCTATTAGTTGGATGTCAAAGCTACATAACATTGTTGCTTTATCCACCACAGAAGCAGAATATGTAGCTGCTTCACATGCTTGCAAAGAGGCAATTTGGTTGAAAGGTTTGTTTAGTGAGTTTGGAAGGATGTAGGACAAGGTAAAGTTACTTTGTGATAGTCAGAGTGTATTCACTTGGCTAAGAATCCATCATATCACAGTAAAACAAAACATATATCAATCAAGTACCATTTTGTAAGACAGGTCATCGATGAAGGTGGAGTCTCTCTTGAGAAAGTACATATAAAGGAGAACTATGCAGACATGCTCACAAAACCGGTACTATTAGAGAAGCTACGATGGTTTTTGGCTTCTCTTGGATTGTAGAAAAGGTGATAAACAAAAGAAGGAGCAAGGTATCAGGTTAATTGTTGTTAAGGTGGAGATTGTTGGAAACAGTGACAACAAATTTCCCATGATTAGGATTTCAGATCCAAAAATTCATTGTTGGTTGTAACTATTCATCCCAAGTTAGAATTTGTTGTGAGCCCATCCTATAATCAGTTTTCCATGTAATTGTATATAAATTATGTAATTTCGTAGAGGCAAATATGGAGTGGTGAAACGTGTGAGTGAGATGTTGTAATCTCCATGATCTGAATAATAAGACAATCGATACCTATGCTTGGTTTACATAGCCCAGTGTTTGAGTGGACCACGTAAATTGTTGTGTTTCTTGTCTGCATTCTTACTGATTGTCTTGTGTTAATTTGTGTTTCCGCATTTGCAAATTATAGCAAGTGGTATTAGAGATATGGAGGCCGCAGACTGGAAGAAGTCATTTGCTAGAAGAGGACGCGTTGAAATCGTTGTGTTGGAGGGTTTCATTGTTGGACACACCTACCACACTTAGAGGGGGGGTGAATGAGTGTGGAGCTCTTTTTCCCAAAACTTCCCTCTTGCACAAAAACTCATCAATTAGCATTCAACATTTATTCATTACCCATTGTTTTCATTTATAACCAGTTAGATGTGAGAACATATCAGGAACATATATCAGAAATATATCATCAACAAGTCATCACCATAATGAACACAAATAATACAAGATGTATGTACAATTTTCTTTTTATTACGGACTACAATCCTTGGGGTTTATCAAAAACTGAAAAGAGTACAACTCTACAAGAGAACCAGCTCTATATGCAAGAATCGGCTTGCATTCTCAGTAAAAACTGAGATGAGGCAACAATCCTCAACAGATATCAATTTGTACCATAAACAAGAGCATCAACCATGCACCAACCTGTGCCAAACAACCTGTAATCAACCTGTACCATAAACAAGTGAATCCAACCATGTACCAAGTATATACCAATCATGTGTCAACCACTAATCAACAATGAATCATCAATATGTACCAACATCATCAACTATACACCTCATGTATGTGCCAACTCATCAACTGCTTGTCTCAACCATGACTAGTTTTGGATTAGTCAACAACCCTAACTTGAAATAATCATAACTTTGTACCTGTAATGAATAAAGTTTTGAAACTAATAAAAAAATGTTCTTAAGTGTCTTTTATGCAATTCCTCCAAGTGGCACTACTTGGAACCTCTCAGAAAAGGATTTATAGCAAAAATGGCATACCTTGCTGAATTCTAGCTTATTCTAGAGAGCGACCTTGTAGAGCGTGCCCCACACAAATTTTTTGATGAATAGATATGAAACTGTTACAGAGCATACTAAAGACTGTAATATAACCAACATAATTGGTATCACTGAATTTGGATATGTTATGAAGACGTTATGACATTTTTACCCGAAACACCTGATTTTGACTAGTTTCAGGACTAGCCACAAACCCTATTTTCCACGGAGTGTAACTCCAAAACTACAACGACCCACAAACTAAATTTTTAACCACATATACTTGGCTATGTTTTATCACTTTCATAGAAATTTCAGTATCTTAATCATTATATAAAAAAATTTATAGAGAAAATGGTGAGATGACCTGTAAATAACAGACCTTAGAAAGCACCATCAAAAGAATTTATCCTTCCTTGCATTTCGGCCTTCTTTTCTTCACTTTCCTCATAATTTAGGCTTAGATATCCTTGGTTACCTCAGTCACCTATAGATCTTCAATATCCTCAAGTGTTCCACACCAACAATTCTCAAGAAGCTCTCACAAGAAGCTCTCCATCAATACTCCAAAATATATTCCCACAAGAAGCTCTCCATTGATCCACAAAAAGGATGATCTACAAGAGACCATTGCTATCTTATTTATACTTTCATC
>ML788829.1:69068-105215 GCA_009831015.1 Picea engelmannii
ATCTTCATCTATTCATTCTCATCAAGGACAATACATACTATATTACATAAATCATCATTCAATCAATCCTTTGACATCAATCAATCACTTGACATCAATCATTCAAACCATTGGCATCAATGAGAACATGATCCAACATTCATTGTGTTGGAAGAGGCTCCCGCAAGAAGGGAGCGTTGTTTTTTGGCGTCAGTGGTTGGCTACCATTGCGAAGCGAACCTCAGCGCTGGAATATAGGTCTAGGGTAGAGCTGATAAAAAATAGGCTGGGATCTTAGAGGAAGCGCCGAGAGGGAGCCAACACTCACCTTACCTAGGAAAGGGAGCGTCGATCGTGGTAGTGGACTTATGCTCTATTCTTTTTTTTGGTTTAACGGACGTCTATTTACTCCAAAGGAGAATTGACCCCCTTTATCAAAAGCTTCCTATGAATTTAAAAAATTCAATGTATAGTTTTACATAAAGATTGGAGGATGTTAAATGTATACTTTTATATTTGGATTTATATTAGGAAGTGTTAAAGGTTTTATTATATTTTAGAATTAAAATATAATATGTAAAGGTGGAGGATGTTGAAGGGTGGAGGAATAAGGTGGAGTGAATTTTTATTAAATTTTTTTAATAAAAAGTGAATGTATTTAATTTTTTTAAAACTACACAAGATTATTTCTTCACGTATTTTTTTGAAAGGGCCTTGGATATTACAAACAATAGTGTTTGCTTTTTCTGTTTCCTCTAATGAAAAATATGCAGAGTGCTAAGTTCGAAATTGAAAAGTTCAATGGCAAGAACAATTTCGAGATATGGAAGGTTAAGATGCACGATCTGCTCGTTCAACAAGGCGTGGTGAAGGTGCTTTTGGGAAAATCAAAGAAGCTTGCGTCCATAACAGACGAAGACTGGGATGAGATGGATGTGAGAGCACTGAGTGCCATACGCCTGTGTTTGGCCAATGATGTATTGTTCAACATTGTTACAGAGAAGACAACAGCTGGTTTGTGGTCAAAGTTGGAAAGCCTGTACATGACGAAATCCTTGACAAGCAAGATCTTTCTGAAAAGGCAATTGTACAGTTTGCGCATGAAGGAAGGTACGAAAATTGTTGATCATCTAAATACTTTCAATACTCTTCTAGTCCATTTGGATAGCATGGGAGTGAAATTTGAATCCGAAGATAAGGAAATTACATTATTGTGTTCTTTGCAAGTGTCATGGGATCATTTAGTTACCTCTATTAGTTTTATTTCAGCAGAAACTATTGAGTTTGATGATATTGTTGGAGCTTTACTATCTAAGGAAACAAGGAAGAAATCCAATATAGAAACCTCTAAATCTGAGGCATTGGTGGTCAGAGGCAGACCAAAATAAAGAGGTCAGGGTCAGAGGGATTTCTCTCGGTCAAAGTCAAAGGGAAGAAAGAGAAATCTCAAGTGTTGGTTTTGGTGTAAAATCTGGACACCTGAAGATGGACTGTTGGAAGCGACAACAAGCCTCCAAATAAGACCCTCCAAAAGAGATGAAGGAAGTAAATGAAACTGAAACAAGTTTAGCAACAGGTTCAGGTATAGTTGATGAAGTTTTATCAATTAGTATTGGTTCACATCATCATAAAAAATGGCTATTAGATTCAGGTGCTTCAAACCACATGTGTCTTCATAGACACTGGTTTATTACTTACCAGTTTATAGATGATGGAGTTTTTTACATGGGTAATGATATTTCATCTAAAGTTGTGGGAATTGGTAGCATTCGAATTAAAATGTTTGATGGAACTATTAAAATACTAATTGATGTAAGACATGTACCTGATCTTAGGAAGAACCTAATCTCTTTGGGAGTCCTAGACAAAGGAGGTTATAAGACTATTGTTCAATGTGGTGTTATGAATGTCTACAAAGGAATTCTACTGGTTATGAAAGCAAAGAACATTGGTAACCTGTTTCTGTTAGAAGGGAGGACTGAATCAGATCATGCGACAGTGGTATATGAGAACGATAGATATTTTTTTCGACTGTGGCATAAACCTTTGGGTCATATGAGCGAACAAGGATTAAAAGTATTAACTGATCTCAAGTTACTTCCTAGCCTAAAGTCTTTAAAGTTAGATTTCTGCATGAAGTGTGTTTATGGAAAACAGTATAGGCAGAGATTTAAAACTGGAAGACACACCAGTGAAGGAATCCTAGACAATATCCATTCAGATGTTTGGGGACCATCCCCTACAATTTCATATGGAGGATCATCATATTTTGCAACTTTTATAGATGATTTCTCTAGGAAGGTGTGGATCTATATGTTAAAGAGTAAGGCTGATGTATTTACAGTTTTCAAGCAGTTTAGAGCTTTAGTGGAAAAGAGCACTGGTAGATCCATTAAATGTTTAAGAACATATAATGGTGGTGAATTTACATCAATGGAGTTTGAGAATTATTGCAAGGAATTTGGGATCGATAGGCATAAAACCACTGCATATACTCCTCAGCAAAATGGAGTTGTTGAATGCATGAAGAGGACTCTTCTAGAGAGAGCAAGGAGTATGCTTAGTTATGCCAATTTGCAGCATGAACTATGGGCAAAAGTAGTAACTACAACTTGTTATCTAGTGAATCGATCACCATCAACAACAATAAAATGAAAAATTCCTAAGGAGGTATGGACAGGTCACCCTTGTAATTATTCTAATCTTAAAGTTTTTGGTTGTGATGCCTATGCTCTAATTCCGAAACATTGGCATTCTAAATTAGATCCAAAATAAAATAAAAGGCTTATCTTTGTTGGATATGGTGATGGTATTAAGGGGTACAGGTTGTGGGATCCTACTGCCCACAAGATCACCATTAACAGAGATGTAATGTTTGATGAATCATCTCTCATCAAATCAAATGAAGATGTTAAAATGAAACAAAAAGAAGTACCTAAGTATCAACAGATTCAGTTTGAAACCAGTTCAAATACAGATGAAAGTAAACATGAACAAGTTTTTGAATATGTTCAGGAAGAAGTTTCTGCAGAAGAAAACGTGGATGATGATGACATTCAACAGATTGTGGATGAACCACAAACTTCCCCAAGGAGGTCTACACGGGTCAGAGTTCCTCCAAGAAGGTATGATGATTATGTTTCTTCAATTTCTTTAAGTACTAATGATGATGAACCTTCGTGCTATCAGGAAGTTGTGAAGGGTTCAAATAGTGATAAATGGAAAGAAGCGATGAAGGATGAAATGAAAGCATTAGAGAGGAAGTCTACATGGGACCTTGTAGAGCTTCCAAGAGACAGGAAAACTGTAGGATGCAAGTGGGTCTACAAGCTAAAGAAGGGTGTTGATGATATTGTGGAAAGGTACAAGGCAAGGCTGGTTGCGAAAGGGTATTCTCATAAATAAGGTATTGACTTTCATGATATTTTTTCACCAGTTGTAAAGACTAATTCAATTCGAATTGTGTTAGCATTAGTTGCATTGCTTGATTTGGAGTCTGAGCAACTAGATGTTAAAACTGCATTCTTACATGGAGATTTGGATGAGGAAATTTAAATGGAATAGCCAGAAGGGTTTGTTTAGAATCACAACATGAAATTTATTTGTAGGCTCAAGAAATCATTGTATGGTGTGAGGCAGTCACCCAGAACATGGTACAAAAAATTTGACTCTTTCATGGTGAGCCAGAATTATACGAGTGAGTATGATCATTGTGTCTACTTTAAGAAATTGAATAATGGCATATTCATTATCTTAGTATTGTATGATGATGATATGATTTTAGCAAGAAAAAGAATAATTGAGATCAACGGGTTGAAGGCTCATATGGCTAGGACGTTCAATATGAAAGATCTAGGAGCAGCAAGGCAGATTTTGGACATGGAGATATTCAGAGACAGGAGGAATGGTAAGATTTGGTTGTCACAATAGAAGTATGTTGAGAAGATACTTTTGATGTTTGGTATGAACGATGTGAAACCAATTTCAGTCCCTTTCGCTTCCCATTTTAAGCTTTCTTCAATTTTATGTCCTAGTACAAAGGAAGAAAAGGAAAATATGTCTCGAATACCATATGCTAATGTAGTAAGAAGTCTAATGTATGTGATGGTTAGTACAAGGCAAGATATTTCACATGCAGTTGGGGTTGTCAGTAGGTTTATGGAAATTCCAGGTAAAGAGAGTTGGGCAGTAGTGAAATTGGCGCTTCGGTATCTGAGGGGCACAAGTGATTAGTGTATCACCTATAACAGTGGTCGTGAGTTAGTCTGTGGACATGTTGATTCTAATTTTGTAGTTGATTTGGACAAGAGAAGGTCGACTTCAGGGTATGTATTTACTGTTGCACCGGTAGATCGATTAAATTTTTAAGAACAAATAATGGTGGTGAATTTACGTCAATGGAGTTTGAGAATTATTGGAAAGAATTTGGGATCGATGGGCATAAAAAACTGCCTATACTCCTCAGCAAAATCTAGTTGTTGAACACATGAACAAGACTCTTATAGAGAGAGCAAGGAGTATGCTTAGGAATGCCAATTTGCAGTAGGAACTATGGCTAGAAGAAGTAACTACAACTTGTTATCTGGTAAATCGGTCACCATCAACAACAATAGAATGCAAAATTCCTGAGGAGGTATGGACAGGTCACCCTTGTAATTATTCTAATCTTAAAGTTTTTGGTTGTGATGCCTATGCTCTAATTCCGAACCATCAGCGTTCTAAATTAGATCCAAAATAAAAAATCTTATCTTTGTTGGATATGGTGATGGTATTAAGGGGTACAGGTTGTGGGATCCTACTGCCCACAAGATCAACATTAACAGAGATGTAATATTTGATGAATCATATCTCATCAAATCAAATGTAGATGTTCAAATGAAACAACAAGAAGTACCTAAGTATCAACAGATTCAGTTTGAAACCAGTTCAAATACAGATGAAAGTAAACATGAACAATTTTCTGAAAATGTTCATGAACAAGTTCCTGCAAAAGAAAACGTGGATGATTATGACATTCAACAGATTGTAGATGAACCACAAACTTCCCTAAGGAGGTCTACACAACTCATAGTTCCTCCAAGAAGGTATGATGATTTCATTTCTTCAATTTCTTTAAGTACTAATGATGATCAACCTTTGTGCTATCAGGAAGTTGTGAAGGGTTCAAACAGTGATAAATGGAAAGAAGCGATGAAGGATGAAATGAAATAATTAGAGAGGAACTATACATGGGACCTTGTAGAGCTTCCGAGAGACAGGAAAACTGTAGGATGCAAGTGAGTCTACAAGATGAAGAAGGGTGTTGATGATAAGGTGGAAAGGTACAAGGCAAGGCTGGTTGTGAAAGGGTATTCTCATAAATAAGGTATTGACTTTCATGAGATTTTTTCACCAGTTGTAAAGATTGTTTCAATTTGAATTGTGTTAGCATTAGTTGCATTGCTTGATTTGGAGTTGGAGCAACTAGATGTTAAAACTTCTTTCTTACATGGAGATTTGGATGAGGAAATTTACATGGAACAACCAGAAGGGTTCGTTCAGAATCACAACAAGAAATTTGTTTACAGGCTCAAGAAATCATTGTATGGTCTGAGGCAGTCACCCAGACAATGGTACAATAAATTTGACTATTTCATGGGGAGCCATAATTATAAAAGGAGTGAGTATGATCATTGTGTCTACTTTAAGAAATTGAATAATGGCATATTCATTATCTTAGTATTGTATTTTGTTGATATGTTTTTGGCAAGAAAAATCATAACTGAGATCAACAGGTTGAAGGCTCATATGGCTAGAATGTTCTATATGAAATATCTAGGAGCAACAAGGCAGATTTTGGGCATGGAGATATTCAGAGACAGGAGGAGTGGTAAGCTTTGGTTGTCACAACAAAAGTATGTTGAGAAGATACTTTTGAGGTTTGGTATGAACAATGTGAAACAAGTTTCAGTCCCTTTGGCTTCCGCTTTTAAGCTTTCTTCAAGTTTATGTCCTAGTACAAAAGAAGAAAAGGAATATATGTCTCGAATACCATATGCTAATGTAGTAGGAATTCTAATGTATGTGATGGTTAGTACAAGGCCAGACATTTCACATGTAGTTGTGGTTGTCAGCGAGCTTATGAAAATTCTAGGTAAAAAGCGTTGGGCAGCAGTGAAATTGTTGCTTCGGTATCTGAGGGGCACAAGTGATTACTGTATCACCTATAACAGTGTTCGTGAGTTAGTCTATGGATATGTTGATTCTGATTTTGTAGGTGATTTGTACAAGAGAAGGTTGACTTCAGGGTATGTATTTACTCTTGCAGGCGGAGCTATTAGTTGGATGTCAAAGCTACAGAACATTGTTTCTTTATCCACTACAGAAGCAAAATATGTAGCTGCATCACATGCTTGCAAAGAGGCAGTTTGGTTGAAAGGTTTGTTTGGTGAGTTTGGAAGGATGCAAGACAAAGTAAAGTTACTTTGTGACAGTCAGAGTGTATTCACTTGGCTAAGAATCCATCCTATCATAGTAAAACAAAACATATACCTATCAAGTACCATTTTGTAAGACAGGTCATCGATGAAGGTGGATTCCTATTGAGAAATTACATATAAAGGAGAATTGTGGAGACATGCTCACAAAACCGATACTATTAGAGAAGCTACGATGGTGTTTGGCTTCTCTTGGCTTGTAGAAAAGGTGATAAACAAAAGCAGGAGCAAGGTATCAGGTTAATTGTTGTCTAGATGGAGATTGTTGGAAACAGTGACAACAAATTTCCCATGATTGGTATTTCAGATCCAAAAATTCATTGTTGGTTGTAACTATTCAGCCCAAGTTAGAATTTGTTGTGAGCGCATCCTATAATCAGTTTTCCATGTAATTGTATATAAATTATGTAAGTTTGTAGAGGCAAATATGTAGTGGTGAAACGTGTGAGTGAGTTTTTATAATCTCCATGATCTGAATAATAAGACAATCGATACCTATGCTTGGTGGACGTAGCGCAACATTTGGGTGAAACACGTAAATTGTTGTGTTTCTTGTCTACATTCTTATTGATTGTCTTGTGTTAATTTTTGTTTCCGCATTTGCAAATTATAACAAGTGGAATCAAAGATGAGGAGGCCGTAGACTGGAAGAATCCACTCGCTGGAAGAGGACGCATTGAAATCGCTGTGTTGGAGGGTTTCTTTTTGTAGGAAGAGGCTCCTGTAAGAAGGGAGCGTTGTTTTTTGGCGTCAATGGTTGGCTACCATTGCGAAGGGAGCCTCAGCGCTGCACAACAGGTCTAGGGTAGAGCTGATAAAAAATAGGTTGGGATCTTACAGGGAGCGTTGAGAGGGAGCCAACGCTCACCTTACCTACGAAAGGGAGAGTCAGCCGTGGTAGTGGAATTATGATCTGTTCTTTTTTTTGGTTCAACGGACGTCTATTTACTCCAAAGGAGCATTGACCCCCTTTATCAAAAGTTTCGTATGAATTTCAAAAATTAAATGTATAGTTTTACATAAAGATTGGAGGATGTTAAATGTATACTTTTATATTTGGATTTATATTAGGAAGTGTTAAAGATTTTATTATATTTTAGAATTAAATTATAATATGTAAAGGTGGAGGATGTTGAAGGGTGGAGGAATAAGGTGGAGTGAATTTTTATTAAATTTTTTTAATAGAAAGTGAATGTATTTAATTTTTTTAAAACTACAGAAGATTATTTCTTCATGTATTTTTTTGAAAGGGCCTTGGATATTACAAACAATAGTGTTTGTTTTTTTATGTTTCCTCTAATGAAAAAGATGCAGAGTGATAAGTTCAAAATTGAAAAGTTCAATGGAAAGAACAATTTCGAGATTTGGAAGGTGAAGATGCACGATCTTCTCGTTCAACAAGGCGCAATGAAGGCGCTTTTGGGAAAAGAAAAATAGCTCACATCCATAACAGACGAAGACTGGGATGAGATGGATGTGAGAGCACTGAGTGCCATACGCTTGTGTTTGGCCGACGATGTATTGTTCAACATTGTTATAGAGAAGACAACAGCTAGTTTGTGATCAAAGATGGAAAGCATGTACATGACAAAATCCTTGACAAACGTGATCTTTCTGAAAAGGCAATTGTACAGTTTGTGCATGAAGGAAGGTACGAAAATTGTTGATCATCTAAATACTTTCAATACACTTCTAGTCCATTTGGATAGCATGGGAGTGAAATTTGAATCTGAAGATAAGGCAATTACATTATTGTGTTCTTTTCCTGTGTCATGGGATCATTTGGTTACCTCTATTAGTTTTATTTGAGCAGAAACTATTGAGTTTGATGATATTGTTGGAGCTTTACTGTCTGCGGAAACAAGGAAGAAATTCAATCTAGAAAACTCTACATCTGAGGCATTGGTGGCCAAAGGCAGACCAAAAGAAAGAGGTCAGGGTCAGAGGGATTTCTCTCGATCAAATTTGAAGGGCAGAAAGAGCAATCTCAAGTGTTGGTTTTGTGAAAAATCTGGACACCTGAAGAAGGACTGTTGGAACAAGCCTCCAAAGAAAACCCTCCGAAAGAGACGAAGGAAGGAAATGCAACCAAAACAAGTTCAACAATAGGTTCAAGTATAGTTGATGAAGTTTTATCAATTAGTATTGGTTCACATCATGATCAACAATGGCTATTAGATTCAGGTGCTTCAAACCACATGTGTCATCATAGACACTAGTTTATTACTTACCAGTTTATAGATGATGGATTTGTTTACATGGGTAATGATATTTCATCTAAAGTTGTGGGAATTGGTAGCATCCGAATTAAAATGTTTGATGGAACTGTTAAAATACTAATTGATGTAAGACATGTACCTGATCTTAGGAAGAACCTAATATCTTTGGGAGTCCTAGACAAAGAAGGTTATAATACTATTGTTCAATGTGGAGTTATGAATGTCTACAAAGGAATTCTACTGGTTATCAAAGCAAAGAACGTTGGTAACATGTTTCTGTTAGAAGGGAGGACTGAATCAGATCATGCGACAGTGGTATCTGAGAACAATAATGATTTTGTTCGACTGTGGAATCAACGTTTGGGTCATATGAGAAAACAACGATTAAAGGTATTAACTGATCTCAAGTTACTTCCTAGCCTAAAGTCTTTAAAGTTCTATTTTTTCATGAAGTGTGTTTATGGAAAAAAGTATAGGCAGAGATTTAAAACTGGAAGACACACCAGTGAAGGAATCCTAGACTATATCCATTCAGATATTTGGGGACCATACCCTATTATTTCATATGGAGGATCATCATATTTTGTTACTTTTATAGATGATTTCTCTAGGAAGGTGTGGATCTATATCTTAAAAATTAAGGCGGATGTATTTACAGTTTTGAAGCAGTTTAGAGATTTAGTGGAAAAGAGCACTGGTAGATCCATTAAATATTTAAGAATAGATAATGGTGGATAATTTACATCAATGGAGTTTGAGAATTATTGAAAGGAATTTGGGATCGATAGGCATAAAACCACTGCCTATACTCCTCATCAAAATGGAGTTGTTGAATGCATAAAGAGGACTCTTCTAGAGGGAGCAAGGAGTATGCTTAGTAATGCCAATTTGCAGCAGGAACTATGGGCAGAAGCAGTAACTACAGCTTGTTATCTAGTGAATCGATCACCATCAACAACAATAAAATGCGAAATTCCTGAAGAGGTATGGACAGGCCACCCTTGTAATTATTCTAATCTTAAAGTTTTTGGTTGTGATGCCTATTCTCTAATTTCGAAACATCGGCATTAAAAATTAGATCCAAAATAAAAAAAGGCTTATCTTTGTTGGATATGGTGATGGTATTAAGGGGTACAGGTTGTGGGATCCTACTGCCCACAAGATCACCATTAACAGAGATGTAATATTTGATGAATCATCTCTCATCAAATCAAATGAAGATGTTCAAATGAAACAACAAGAAGTAACTAAGTATCAACAGATTCAATTTGAAACCAGTTCAAATACAGATGAAAGTAAATATGAATAAGTTTTTTAATATGTTCATGTAGAAGTTCCTGCAGAAGAAAATGTGGATGATGATGACATTCAACAGATTGTGGATGAACCACAAACTTCCCCAAGGAGGTCTACACAGGTCAGAGTTCCTCCAAGAAGGTATGATGATTTTGTTTCTTCAGTTTCTTTAAGTACTAATGATGATGAACCTTCTTGCTATCAAGAAGTTGTGAAGGGTTCAAATAGTGATAAATGGAAAGAAGCGATGAAGGATGAAATGAAAGCATTAGAGAGGAATTCTACATGGGACCTTGTAGAGCTTCCAAGAGACAGTAAAACTATAGGATGCAAGTGGGTCTACAAGCTGAAGAAGGGTGTTGATGATAAGGTGGAAAGGTACAAGGAAAGGCTGGTTGCGAAAGGGTATTCTCATAAATAAGGTATTGACTTTCATGATATTTTTTCACCAGTTGTAAAGACTAATTCAATTCGAATTGTGTTAGCATTAGTTACATTGCTTGATTTGGAGTTGGAGAAACTAGATGTTAAAACTACTTTCTTACATGGAGATTTGGATGAGGAAATTTACATGGAACAGCCAGAAGGGTTCGTTCAGAATCACAACATGAAATTTGTTTGTTGGCTTAAGAAATCATTGTATGGTCCGAGGCAGTCGCCCAGACAATGCTACAAAAAATTTGACTCTTTCATGGTGAGCCAGATTTATACAAGGAGTGAGTATGATCATTGTGTCTACTTTAAGAAATTGAATAATGGCATATTCATTATCTTAGTATTGTATGTTGATGATATGATTTTAGCAAGCAAAGGCATAACTGAGATCAACAGGTTGAATGATCATATGGGTAGGAGGTTCGATATAAAAGATCTAGGAGAAGCAAGGCAGATTTTGGGCATGGAGATATTCAGAGACAGGAGGAATGGTAAGCTTTGGTTGTCACAACCGAAGTATGTTGAGAAGATACTTTTGAGGTTTGGTATGATCAATGTGAAACCAATTTCAGCCCCTTTGGCTTCCCATTTTAAGATTTCTTCAAGTTTATGTCCTAGTGCAAAAGAAGAAAAGGAATATATGCCTCAAATATCATATGCTAATGGAGTAGGCATTCTAATGTATGTGATGGTTAGTACAAGGCCAGAAATTTCACATGCAGTTGGGGTTATCAGCAGGTTTATGGAAAATCCAGGTAAAGAGCGTTGGGAAATAGTGAAATGGGTGCTTCGGTACCTAAGGGGAACAAGTGATCATTGTATCACATATAACAGTGGACGTGAGTTAATCTGTGGATACGTTGATTCTTATTTTGCAGGTGATTTGGAAAAGAGAAGGTCGACTTCAAGGTATGTCTTTACTCTTGCAGGTGGAGCTATAAGTTGGATGTCAAAGCTACAGAACATTGTTTCTTTATCCACTATAGAAGCAAAATATGTAGCTACTTCACATGCTTGCAAAGAGGTAGTTTCGTTGAAAGGTTTGTTTGGTAAGTTTGGAAGGATGTAGGACAAAATAAAGTTACTTTCTGACAGTCAGAGTGTTATTCACTTGACTAAGAATCCAGCCTATCATAGTAAAACAAAACATATTCCTATCAAGTACCATTTTGTAAGACAGGTCGTCGATGAAGGTGGAGTCTCTCTTGAGAAAGTAAATACAAAGGTGAACTGTGCAGACATTCTCACAAAACCAGCACAGTTAGAGAAGCTATGATGGTGTTTGGCTTCTCTTGGCTTGCATAAAAGATGATGAACAAAAGTAGGAGGAAGGTATCAGGTTAATTGTTGTCAAGGTGGATATTGTTGGAAACGGTGACAACAAATTTCCCATGATTAGGATTTCAGATCCAAAAATTCACCATTGGTTGTAACTATTTAGCCCAAGTTAGAATTTGTTGTGAGCACATCCTATAATCAGTTTTCCATGTAATTGTCTATAAATTATGTAAGTCCATAGAGGAAAATATGGAGTGGTGAAAGGTGTTAATGAGCTGTTGTAATCTCCATGATCTGAATAATAAGACAACCGATACCTATGCTTGGTGGACGTAGCCCAACATTTCGGTGAACCATGTAAATTGTTGTGTTTCTTGTCTACATTCTTAGTGATTGTCTTATGTTAATTTGTGTTTTCGCATTTTCAAATTATAACAAGTGGTATCAAGCCGCTCGCTGGAAGAGGCCACGTTGAAATCGTTGTGTTGGAGGGTTTCTTTGTGTTGGAAGAGGCTCCCGCAAGAAGGGAGCGTTGTTTTTTGGCATCGGCGCTTGGCTACCACTGCGAAGGGAGTGTCAGCGCTGGACAATAGGTCTAGGGTAGCACTGATAAAAAAATAGGTTTGGATCTTAGAGGGACCGCCGAGAGGGAGCCAACGCTCACCTTACCTACCAAAGGGAGTGTCGGCTGTGGTAGTGGACTTACGCTCCGTTCTTTTTTTTGGTTCAGCGCACGTCTATTTACTCCAAAGGAGCATTGACCCCCTTTATCAAAAGCTTCATATGAATTTCAAAAATTAAATGTATACTTTTACATCAAGATTGGAGGATGTTAAATGTATACTTTTATATTTGGATTTATATTAGGAAGTGTTAAGTGTTTTATTATACTTTAGAATTAAAATATAATATGTAAAGGTGGAGGATGTTGAAGGGTGGAGTGAATTTTTATTAAATTTTTTTAATAAAAGGTGAATGCATTTAATTTTTTTAAAACTACACAAGATTATTTCTTCACATATTTTTTTGAAAGGGCCTTGGACATTATACAGTGAGAACAATCTCGAGATCTGGAAGGTTAATATGCATGATCTTCTCGTGCAACAAGGCATGGTGAAGGTGCTTTTGGGAAAAGAAAATCATCTCGCGTCCATAACAGACGAAGACTGGGATGAGATGGATGTGAAAGCACTGAGTGCAATACACCTGTGTTTGGCCGACGATGTATTGTTCAACATTGATACAGAGAAGACAATAGTTGGTTTGTGGCCAAAGCTGGAAAGCCTGTACATGAAGAAATCCTTGAAAAACAGAATCTTTCTGAAAAGGCAATTGTACAGCTTGCGAATGAAAGGAGGTACAATTTTTTTTTATCATCTAAATGCTTTCAATACTCTTCTAGTCCATTTGGATAGAATGTGAGTGAAATTTGAATCCGAAGATAAGGAAATTAAATTATTGTGTTATTTTCCTGCATCATGGGATCATTTCGTTACCTCTATTAGTTTCAATTCAGCAGAAACTATTGAGTTTGATGATATTGTTGGAGCTTTACTGTCTGAGGAAACAAGGAATAAATACAATCTAGAAACCTCTACATCTGAGGAATTGGTGGTCAGAGGCGGGCCAAAAGAAAGAGAACAGGGTCAGAGGGATTTCTCTCGGTCAAAGTCGAAGGGCAGAAAGAACAATCTCAAGTGTTGGTTTTGTGGAAACTCTGGACACCTGAAGAAGGACTGTTGGAAGTGACAACAAGCCTCCAAAGAAGACCTTCCAAAAGAGATGAAGGAAGCAAATGCAGCCGAAATAGGTTCAACAACAGGTTCAGGTATAGTTGATGAAGTTTTATCAATTAGTATTGGTTCACGTCATGATCAATAATGGATATTAGATTCTGGTACTTCAAACCACATGTGTCTTCATAGACACTAGTTTATTACTTACCAATATATAGATGATGGAGTTGTTTACATGGGTAATGATATTTCATCTAAAGTTGTGGGAATTGGTAGCATCCAAATTAAAATGTTTAATGGAACTGTTAAAATACTAACTGATGTAAGACACGTACCTGATCTTAGGAAGAACCCAATCTCTTTAGGACTCTTAGCCAGAGGAGGTTATAAGACTATTGTTCAAGGTGGAGTTATAAAGGTCTACAAAGGAATTCTACTGGTTATGAAAGCAAAGAACGTTGGTAACATGTTTCTGTTAGAAGGGAGGACTGAATCAGATCATGCGACAGCGGTATCTGAGAACGAAAGTTATTTTGTTCGACAATGGCATCAACGATTGGGTCGTATTAGTGAACAAGGATTAAAGGTATTAACTGATCGCAAGTTACTTCCTAGCCTAAAGTCTTTAAAGTTAGATTTTTGCAAGAACTGTGTTTATGGTAAACAGAATAGGCAGAGATTTAAAACTGGAAGAGACACCAGTGAAGGAATCCTAGAAGATATCCATTCTAATGTTTGGGGACCATCCCCTACTATTTCATATGGAGGATCATCATATTTTGTAATTTTTATAGATGATTTCTCTAGGAAGGTGTGGTTCTATATGTTAAAGAGTAAGGCTGATGTATTTACTGTTTTCAAGCAGTTTACAGCTTTAGTTGAAAAGAGCACTGGTAGATCCATTAAATGTTTAAGAACAGATAATGGTGATGCATTTACGTCAATGGAGTTTGAGAATTATTGCAAGGATTTTGGGATCGATAGGCATAAAACCATTGCCTATACTCCTCAGCAAAATGGAGTTGTTGAACGCATGAACATGACTCTTCTAGAGAAAGCAAGGAGTATGCTTAGTAACACCAATTTGCAGCAGGAATTATGTGCAAAAGCAGTAACTACAACTTGTTATCTGGTGAATCGATCACCATCAACAACAATAGAATGCAAAATTCCTAAGGAGGTATGGATAGGTCACCCTTGTAATTATTCTAATCTTTAAGTTTTTGGTTGTGATTCCTATGCTCTAATTTCGAACCATCAACGTTCTAAATTAGATCCAAAATAAAAAAGGCTTATCTTTGTTGGATATGGTGATGGTATTAAGGGGTACAGGTTGTGGGATCCTACTGCCCACAAGATCACCATTAACAAAGATGTAATATTTGATGAATCATCTCTCATGAAATCAAATGTAGATGTTCAAATGAAACAACAAGAAGTACCTAAGTATCAACAGATTCAGTTTGAAACCAGTTCAAATACAGATGAAAGTAAACATGAAAATGTTTCTAAAGATGTTCATGAAGAAGTTCCTGCAGAAGAAAACATGGATGATGATGACATTCAACAAATTGTTGATGAACCACAAACTTCCTGTAGGAGGTCTACACAGGTCAGAGTTCCTCCAAGAAGGTATGATCATTTTGTTTCTTCAGTTTATTTAAGTACTAATGATGATGAACCTTCGTGTTATCAGGAAGATGTGAAGGGTTCAAACAATGATAAATGGAAATAAACGATGAAGGATGAAATGAAAGCATTAGAGAGGAATGCTACATGGGACCTTGTAGAGCTTCCAATAGACAGGAAAACTATAGGATGCGAGTGGGTCTACAAGCTGAAGAAGGTTTTTGATGATAAGGTGGAAAGGTACAAGGAAAGGATGGTTGCGAAAGGGTATTCTCGGAAGTAAGGTATTGACTTTCATGAGATTTGTTCACCAGTTGTAAAGATTGTTTCAATTTGAATTGTGTTAGCATTAGTTGCATTACTTGATTTGGAGTTGGAGCAACTAGATGTTAAAACTGCTTTCTTACATGGAGATTTGGAAGAAGAAAATTTACATGGAACAACTAGGAGGGCTCGTTCAGAATCGAAGCAAGAAATTTGTTTGCAGGCTCAAGAAATCATTGTATGGTCCGAGGCAATCGCCCAGACAATGGTACAATAAATTTGACTCTTTCATGGTGAGCCAGAATTATACAAGGAGTGAGTATGATCATTGTGTCTACTTTAAGAAATTGAATAATGGCATATTCATTATCTTAGTATTGTATGTTGATGATATACTTTTAGCAAGCAAAAGCATAATTGAGATCAACAGGTTGAAGGCTCATATGGCTAGGACGTTCGATATGAAAGATCTAGGAGTAGCAAGGCAGATTTTGGGCATGGAGATATTCAGAGACAGGAGGAATGGTAATCTTTGGTTGTCACAACTAAAGTATGTTGAGAAGATACTTTTGAGGTTTTTCATGAATGATGTGAAACCATTTTTAGTCCCTTTGGCTTCCCATTTTAAGCTTTCTTCAATTTTATGTCCTAGTACAAAAGAAGAAAAGGAATACATGTTTCGAATACCATATGCTAATGCAGTAGGAAGTCTAATGTATGCGATGGTTAGTACAAGGCCATAATTTTCACATGCAGTTGGGGTTGTCAGAAGGTTTATGGAAAATCCAGATAAAGTGTGTTGGGAAACAGTGAAATGGGTGCTTCAGTATCTAAGGGGCACAAGTGATTACTATATCAGCTATAACAGTGGTCGTGAGTTAGTCTGTGGATATGTTGATTCTGATTTTGCAGGTGATTTGGACAAGAGAAGGTCGACTTCAGGGTATTTCTTTACCCTTGGAGGTGGAGCTATTAGTTGGATGTCAAAGCTACAAAACATTGTTGCTTTATCCGCTACAGAAGCAGAATATGTGGTTTCTTCGCATGCTTGCAAAGAGGCAATTTGGTTGAAAGGTTTGTTTGGTGAGTTTGAAAGGATGGAGGACAAAGTAAAGTTACTTTGTGATAGTCCGAGTGTTATTAACTTGGCTAAGAATCCATCCTATCACAGTAAAACAAAACATATGCCTATCAAGTACCATTTTGTAAGACATGTCATCGATGAAGGTGGAGTCTCTCTTGAGAAAGTACATACAAAGGAGAACTGTGCAAACATGCTCACAATACCAGTACTGTTAGAGAAGCTACGATGGTGTTTGGCTTCTCTTGGGTTGCAGAAAAGGTGATAAACAAAAGAAGGAGCAAGGTATCAGGTTAATTGTTGTCAAGGTGGAGATTGTTGGAAACAGTGACAACAAATTTCCCATGATTAGGATTTGAGATCCAAAAATTCAGCGTTGGTTGTAACTATTCAGCCCAAGTTAGATTTTGTTGTGAGCGCATCCTATAATCAGTTTTCCATGTAATTGTGTATAAATTATGTAATTCCATAGAGGAATACATGGAGTGGTGAAAGGTGTTTGTGAGCTGCTATAATCTCCATGATCTGAATAATAAGACAACCGATACCTGTGTTTGGTGGACGTATCCCAACGTTTGGGTGAACCACGTAAATTGTTGTGTTTCTTTTCTGCATTCTTATTGATTGTCTTATGTTAGTTTTTCTTTCCACATTTGCAAATTATAACAAGTGGTATCAGAGTTGAGGAGGCCGCAGACTGGAAGAAGCCGCTTGCTCGAAGAGGCTGCGTTGAAATCGTTGTGTTGGAGGGTTTCTTTGTGTTGGAAGAGGCTCCCGCAAGAAGGGAGCATTGGTTTTTTCCATCGGTGCTTGGCTACCATTAAGAAGGGATCGTCGGTGTTGGACAACAGGTCTAGGGTAGCACTGATCAAAAATAGGAGGGTATCTTAGAGGGAGAATCGAGAGGGACCCAACACTCACCTTACCTACCAAAGGGAGCACCGACCGTGGTAGTGGACTTACACTCCGTTATTTTTTTTGGTTAAGCACACATCTATTTAATCCAAAGGAGTGTTGACCCCCTTTATCAAAAGCTTCATATGATATTCAAAAATTAAATGTATACTTTTACATAAAGATTGGAGGATGTTAAATGTATACTTTTATATTTGGATTTATATTAGGAAGTTTTAAAGGTTTTATCATATTTTAAAATTAAAATATAACATGTAAAGGTGGAGGATGTTGAAGGGTGGAGGAATAAGGTGGAGTGAATTTTTATTAAATTTTTTTAATAAAAGGTGAATGTATTTAATTTTTTTAAAACTACACAAGATTATTTCATCACATATTTTTTTGAAAGGGCCTTGGATATTACAAACAATGGTGTTTTTTTTTTATGTTTCCTCTAATGAAAAATATGCACAGTGCTAAGTTCGAAATTAAAATGTTCAATGTCAAGAACAATTTCAAGATCTGGAAGGTTAAGATGCACGATATGCTCGTGCAACAAGGCGTGGTGAAGGCGTTTCTGGGAAAAGCAAAGCAGCTCGCGTCCATAATAGACGAAGACGGGGATGAGATGGATGCGAGAGATCCTAGTGCCATACACTTGTGTTTGGTCGACGATGTGTTGTTCAACATTGTTACAGAGAAGAAAGCAGTTGGTTTGTGGTCAATGCTGGAAATCCTGTACATGACGAAATCCTTGACAAACGGGATGTTTCTGAAAAGGCAATTGTATAGTTTTCACATGAAGGAATGTACGAAAATTGTTGATCATCTAAATACTTTCAATACTCTTCTAGTCCAGTTGGATAGCATGGGAGTGAAATTTGACTCCGAAGATAAGGAAATTACATTATTGTGTTCTTTGTTTGCGTCATGGGATCATTTTGTTACCTCTATTAGTTTCAATTCAACAGAAACTATTGAGTTTGATGATACTGTTGGAGCTTTACTGTATGAGGAAACAAGGAAGAAATCCAATCTAGAAACCTCTACATCTGAGGCATTGGTGGTCAGAGGCAGACCAAAAGAAAGAGGACAGGAGCAACAAGGCAGATTTTGGGCATGGAGATATTTAGAGACAGGAGGAATGGTAAGCTTTGGTTGTCACAATAGAAGTATGTTGAGAAGATACTTTTGAGGTTTGGTATGAATGATGTGAAACCAGTTTCAGTCCCTTTGGCTTCGCATTTTAATATTTCTTCAAGTTTATGTCCTAGGACAAAAGAAGAAAAGGAATATATGTCTCGAATACCATATGCTAATGTAGTAGGAAGTCTAATGTATGCGATGGTTAGTACGAGGCCAGACATTTCACATGCAGTTGGGGTTGTCAGGAGGTTTATGGAAAATCCAGGTAAAGAGCGTTGGGCAACAGTGAAATGGGTACTTTGGTATCTAAGGGGCACAAGTGATTACTGTATCACCTATAACAGTGGTCATGAGTTAGTCTGTGGATATGTTGATTCTGATTTTGCAGGTCATTTGGACAAGAGAAGGTCGACTTTAGGGTATGTATTTACTCTTGCAGGTGGAGCTATTAATTGGGTGTCAAAGCTATAGAACATTTTTTCGTTATCCACTACAGAAGTAGAATATGTAGTTGCTTCACATGCTTGCAAAGAGGCAGTTTGGTTGAAAGGTTTGTTTGGTGAGTTTGGAAGGATGCAGGACAAAGTAAAGTTACTTTGTGAAAGTGAGAGTGCTATTCACTTAGCTAAGAATCTAGCCTATCATAATAAAACAAAACATATACCTATCAAGTACCATTTTGTAAGATAGGTCATCGGTGAAGGTGGAGTCTCTCTTGAGAAAGTACATACAAAGGAGAACTGCGCAGACATGTTCACAACACCAGTACTGTTAGAGAAGCTACGATGGTATTTGGCTTCTCTTGGCTTGCAAAAAAGGTGATGAACAAAAGCAGGAGAAAGGTAAATAATGACTTTGTGGCGTATCCCAACGTTTGGGTGAACCACGTAAATTGCTAAGTTTGATACCTATTCAGAGTGCTAAGTTCGAAATTGAAAAGTTCAATGGTAAGAAAAATTTCAAGATTTGGAAGGTTAAGATGCACGATCTACTCGTGAAACAAGGTGTGGTGAAGGCGTCAGCGCTGGACAATAGGTCTAGGGTAGCGCTAATCAAAAATAGGCTGGGATCTTAGAGGGAGCGTCGAGAGGGAGCCAACGATAATCTTAACTACCAAAGAGAGTGTCGGCCATTGTATTGGAATTACGCTCCGTTCTGTTTTTTGGTTCAGCGCATGTCTTTTTACTCCAAAGGAGCGCTGACCCCCTTTATCAAAAGATTTGTATGAATTTCAAAAATTAAATGTATACTTTTACATAAAGATTGGAGGATGTTAAATATATAATTTTATATTTGGATTTATATTAGGAAGTGTTGAAGGTTTTATTATATTTTAAAATTAAAATATAATATGTAAAGGTGGATGATGTTGAAGGGTGGACTGAATTTTTATTAAATTTTTTTAATAAAAGGTGAATGTATTTAATTTTTTTCAAACTACACAAGATTATTTCTTCACATGTTTTTTTGAAAGGGCCTTGGATATTACAAACAATGGTGTTTGTTTTTCATGTTTCCTCTAATGAAAAGATGCAGAGTGATAAGTTTGAAATTGAAAAGTTCAATGGCAAGAACAATTTCAAGATCTGGAAGGTTAATATGCACGATCTGCTCATGCAACAAGGCGTGGTGAAGGTGCTTTTGGGAAAGGAAAATCACCTCGCGTCCATAACAGATGAAGACTGGGATGAGATGGATGCGAGAGCACTGAGTGCCATACGCCTATGCTTGGCCAACGATTTATTGTTCAACATTGTTATAGAGAAGACTACAGTTGGTTTGTGGTCAAAGCTGGAAAGCCTGTACATGACGAAATCCCTGACAAACAGGATTTTTCTGAAAAGGCAATTGTACAGTTTGTGCATGAAGGAATGTACGAAAATTGTTGATCATCTAAATACTTTCAATACTCTTCTAGTCCAGTTGGATAGCATGGGAGTGAAATTTGAATCTGAAGATAAGGCAATTACATTATTGTGTTCTTTGCCTGCGTCATGGGATAATTTTGTTACCTCTATTAGTTTCAGTTCAGCAGAAAAAATTGAGTTTGATGATCACCAATGGCTATTAGATTCTGGTGCTTCAAACCACATGTGTCTTCATAGACATTGATTTATTACTTGCCAGTCTATAGATGATGGAGTACTTTACATGGGTAATGATATTTCATCTAAAGTTGTGGGAATTGGTAGCATCCGAATTAAAATGTTTGATGGAACTGTTAAAATACTAACTGATGTAAGACGTGTACCTGATCTTAGGAAGAACCTAATATATTTGGGAGTCTTAGACATAGGAGGTTATAAGACTATTGTTCAAGGTGGAGTTATGAAGGTCTACAAAGGAATTATATTGGTTATTAAAGCAAAGAACGTTGGTAACCTGTTTCTGTTAGAAGGGAGGACTAAATTAGATCATGTGACAGCGGTATCTGAGAACGAAAGTGATTTTGTTCGACTGTGGAATCAACGGTTGGGTCATATGAGTGAACAAGGATTAAAGGTATTAACTGATCACAAGTTACTTCCTAGCCTAAAGTCCTTAAAGTTAGATTTTTGCAAACACTATGTTTATGGAAAACATAATAGGCAAAGATTTAAAACCGGAAGACACACATGTAAAGGAATCCTAGACTATATCCATTTTGATGTTTTGGGACCATCCCCTACTATTTCATATGGAGGATCATCATATTTTGTAACTTTTATAGATTATTTATCTAGGAAGGTGTGGATCTATATGTTAAAGAGTAAGGTTGATGTATTTACAGTTTTCAAGCAATTTAGAGCTTTAGTGGAAAAGAGCACCGGTAGATCCATTAAATGTTTAAGAACAGATAATGGTGATGAATTTATGTCAATGGAGTTTGAGAATTATTGAAATGAATTTGGGATCGATAGGCATAAAACCACTGCCTATACTCCTCAGCAAAATGGAGTTGTTGAACGCATGAACATGACTCTTCTAGAGAGAGAAAGCAATATGCTTAGTAACGCCAATTTGCAGCAGGAACTATGGGCAGAAGAAGTAACTACAGCTTGTTGTCTAGTGAATCAATCACCATCAACACCAATATAATGCAAAATTCCTAAGGAGGTATGGACATGTCACCCTTGTAATTATTCTAATCTTAACGTTTTGGGTTGTGATTCCTATGCTCTAATTCTGAAACACCAGCGTTCTAAATTAGATCCAAAATCAAAAAGGCTTATCTTTGTTGGATATGGTGATGGTATTAAGTGGTACAGGTTATGGGATCCTACTGCCCACAAGATCACCATTAACAGAGATGTAATATTTAATGAATCATCTCTAATCAAATCAAATGTAGATGTTCAAATGAAACAACAAGAAGTACCTAAGTATCAACAGATTGAGTTTGAAATCAGTTCAAATACAGATGAAAGTAAAAATGAGCAAGTTTTTTAATATGTTCATGAAGAATTCCTGCAGAAGAAAACGTGGATGATGATGACATTCAACAGATTGTGGATGAACCACAAACTTCCCTAAGGAGGTCTACAGGGGTCAAAGCTCCTCCAAGAAGGTATGATCATTTCATTTCTTCAGTTTCTTTAAGTACTAATGATGATGAACCTTCGTGCTATCAGGAAGTTGTGAAGGGTTCAAATAGTGATAAATGGAAAGATGTGATGAAATATGAAATGAAATCATTAGAGAAGAATGCTACATGGGACCTTGTAGAGCTTCCAAGAGACAGGAAAATTGTAGGATGCAAGTGGGTCTACAAGATGAAGAAGGGTGTTGATGATAAGGTGGAAAGATACAAGGCAAGGCTGGTTGTGAAAGGGTATTCTCAGAAATAAGGTATTGACTTTCATGAGATTTGTTCACCAGTTGTAAATATTGTTTCAATTCGAATTGTGTTAGCATTAGTTGCATTTCTTGATTTGGAGTTGGAGCAACTAGATGTTAAAACTGATTTCTTACATGGAGATTTGGATGAGGAAATTTACATGGAACAACTAGAAGGGTTCATTCAGAATCGCAGCAAGAAATTTGTTTGCAGGCTCAAGAAATCATTCTATGGTCTGAGGCAGTCACCCAGACAATGGTACAATAAATTTGACTCTTTCATGGTGAGCCAGAATTATACAAGGAATGAGTATGATCATTGTGTCTACTTTAAGAAATTTAATAATGGCATATTCATTATCTTAGTATTGTATGTTGATGATATGCTTTTAGCAAGCAAAAGAATAACTAAGATCAATAGGTTGAAGGCTCATATGGCTAGGACATTTGATATGAAAGATCTAGGAGCAGCAAGGCAGATTTTGGGCATGGAGATATTTAGAGACATGAGGAATGGTAAGCTTTGGTTGTCACAACAGTATTATGTTGGGAAGAGACATTTGAGGTTTGGTATGAACAATGTGAAACTAGCTTCAGTACCTTCGGCTTCACATTTTAAGCTTTCTTCAGTTTTATGTAATAGTACAAAAGAATAAAAGGAATATATGTCTCGAATACCATATGTTAATGTAGAAGGAATTCTAATGTATGTGATGGTTAGTACAAGGCTAGACATTTCACATGCAGTTGGGGTTGTCAGCAGGTTGATGGAAAATCTAGGTAAAGAGTATTGGGAAGCAGTGAAATGGGTGCTTTAGTATCTGAGGGGCATAAGTGATTACTATATCACCTATAACAGTGGTCATGAGCTAGTCTGTGGGTATGTTGATTCTGATTTTGCAGGTCATTTGGACAAGAGAAGGTCAACTTCAGGGTATGTCTTTACTCTTGCAGGTGGAGCTATTAGTTGGATTTCAAAGCTACAGAACATTGTTTCTTTATCCACTACAGAAGCAGAATATGTAGCTGCTTCACATGCTTGCAAAGAGGTAGTTTGGTTGAGAGGTTTTGTTGGTGAGTTTGGAAGGATGTAGGACAAAGTAAAGTTGCTTTGTGATAGTCAGAGTGTTATGCACTTGGCTAAGAATCCAGCCTATCACAGTAAAACAAAACATAAATAGATATCAAGTACCATTTTGTAAGACAGGTCATCGATGAAGGTGGAGTCTCTCTTAAGAAAGTACATACAAAGGAGAACTGTGTAGACATGTTCACAAAACCAATCCTATTAGAGAATCTACGATGGTGTATGGCTCCTATTGGCTTGTAGAAAAGTTAATGAAAAAAATCCAGAGCAATGTATCAGGTTAATTGTTGTCAAGGTGGAGATTGTTGGAAATGGTGACAACAAATTTCCCATGATTAGGATTTCAGATCCAAAAATTCAGTGTTGGTTGTAACTATTCAGCCCAAGTTAGAATTTGTTGTGAGTGTATCCTATAATAAGTTTTCCATGTAATTGTATGTAAATTATGTAAGTCCGTAGAGGCAAATATGGAGTGGTGAAAGGTGTGAGTGAGCTGTTGTAATCTCCATGATCTGAATAATAAGAAAACCGATACCTATGCTTGGTTAACATAGGACAATGTTTGGGTGAAACACGTAAATTGTTGTGTTTCTTGTCTGCATTATTATTGATTCTCTTATGTTAATTTTTGTTTCTGCACTTGCAAATTATAGTAAGTGGTATCAGAGATGAGGAGGCTGCAGACTGGAAGAAGCCGCTCGCTGGAAGAGGCCACGTTGAAATCATTGTGTTGGAGGGTTGCTTTGTGTTGGACGATGCAACCAAAAGAAGGGAGTGTTGTTTTTTGGCATCGGCGCTTGGCTACCATTGCGAAGGGAGCATTGGCGTTGGACAATAGGTCTAGGGTAGCACTGATCAAAAATAGGCTGGGATCTTAGAGGGAGTGTCGAAAAGGAGCAAACGCTCACCTTACCTACCAAAGGGAGTGTCGTTCGTGGTAGTGGACTTACGCTCTGTTCTTTTTTTGGTTCAGCGCACATCTATTTACTCCAAAGGAGCGCTGACCCCCTTTATCAAAAGATTTGTTTGAATTTCAAAAATTAAATGTATACTTTTACATAAAGATTCGAGGATGTTAAATGTATACTTTTATATTTGGATTTATATTAGGAAGTGTTAAAGTTTTTATTATATTTTAGAATTAAAATATAATATGTAAAGGTGGAGGATGTTGAAGGGTGGAGGAATAAGGTGGAGTGAATTTTTATTAAATTTTTTTAATAAAAGGTGAATGTATTTAATTTTTTTAAAACTACACAAGATTATTTCTTCACATATTTTTTTGAAAGGGCCTTGGATATTAAACAATGGTTTTTGTCTTTTATGTTTCCTCTAATGGAAAATATGTCGAGTGCTAAGTTCAAAATTGAAAAGTTCAATGGAAAGGACAATTTCAAGATCTGGAAGGTTAAGATGCATGATCTGCTCGTGCAACAAGGCGTGGTGAAGGAACTTTTGCGAAAAGCAAAGCAGATCATGTCCATAAGAGACGAAGACTGGGATGATATGGATGCGAGAGAACTGAGTGTCATACACCTATGGTTGGCCGATGATGTACTGTTAAACATTGTTACATAGAATACACCAATCGGTTTGTGGTCAAAGATGGAAAGCCTGTACATGACGAAATCCTTGACAAACAAGATCTTTCTGAAAAGGAAATTATAAAGTTTGCGCATGAAGGAAGGTATGAAAATTGTTGATCATCTAAATACTTTCAATACTCTTCTAGTCTAGTTGGATAGCATGGGAGTGAAATTTGAATCCAAAGATAAGGCAATTACATTATTGTGTTCTTAGCCTGCGTCATGGGATCATTTTGTTACCTCTATTAGTTTCATTTCAGGAGAAACTATTGAGTTTGATGATACTGTTGGAGATTTACTGTCTGAGGAAACAAGGAAGAAATCCAATCTAGAAACCTCTACATCTAGGGCATTGGTGGTTAGAGGTAGACCAAAATAAAGAGGACAGGGTCAGAGGGATTTCTCTCGATCAAAGTCGAAGGGAAAAAAGAGCAAGCTCAAGTGTTGGTTTTGTGGAAAATCTCGACACCTGAAGAAGGACTATTGGAAGCGACAACAAGCCTCTAAAGAAGACCCTCCAAAAGAGATGAAGGAAGCAAATGCAACCGAAATAGGTTCAGCAACAGGTCCAGGTATAGTTGATGAAGTTTTACCAATTAGTATTGGGTCATGTCATGATCAACAATCACTGTTAGATTCTAGTGCTTCAAACCACATGTGTCTTCATAGACAATGGTTTATTACTTACCAATATATAGATGATGGAGTTGTTTACATGGGTAATGATATTTCATTTAAAGTTGTGGGAATTGGTAGCATCTGAATTAAAATGTTTGATGGAACTATTAACATACTAACTGATGTAAGACATGTACCTGATCTTAGGAAGAACCTAATCTCTATGGGATTCTTAGACAAAGGAAGTTATAAGACTATTGTTCAAGGTGGAGTTATGAAGGTCTACAAAGTAATTCTACTGGTTATGAAAGAAACGAACGTTGGTAACCTGTTTCTGTTAGAAGTATGACTGAATAAGATCATGCGACAGCGGTATCTGAGAACGACAGTGATTTTGTTCGACTGTGGCATCAACGTTTCGGACATATGATTGAACAAGGATTAAAGGTATTAACTGATCGCAAGTTACTTCCTAGCCTAACGTCTTTAAAGTTAGATTTCTGCAAGCACTGTGTTTATGGAAATCAGAATAGCCAGAGATTTAAAACCAGAAGAAACACCAATGAAGGAATCCTAGACTATATCCCTTCTGATGTTTGGGGACCATCCCCTACTATTTCATATGGAGGATCATCATATTTGTAACTTTTATAGATGATTTCTCTAGGAAGGTGTGGATCTATATGTTAAAGAGTAAGGTTGATGTATTTAAAGTTTTCAAGCAGTTTAGAGCTTTAGTGGAAAAGAGCACTGGTAGATCCATTAAATGTTTAAGAACAGATAATGGTGGTGAATTTATGTCAATGGAGTTTGAGAATTATTGCAAGGAAGTTGGGATCTATAGGCATAAAACCACTGCCTATACTCCTCAGCAAAATGGAGTTATTGAACAGATGAACATGACTCTTCTAAAGACGGCAAGGAGTATGCTTAGTAACGCCAATTTGCAGTAGGAACTATGGGAAGAAGCAGTAACTACAGCTTGTTATTTGGTGAATCGATCACCATCAACAACAATAGAATGCAAAATTCCTGAGGAGGTATGGATAGGTTTTGGGCATGGAGATATTCAGAGACAGGAGGAATGGTAAGATTTGGTTGTCACAATAGAAGTATGTTGAGAAGATACTTTTGAGGTTTGGTATGAATGATGTGAAACCAGTTTCGGTCCCTTTGGCTTCCCATTTTAAGCTTTCTTCAATTTTACGTCCCAGTACGAAAGAAGAAAAGGAATATATGTCTCGAATACCATATGCTAATGCAGTAGGAAGTCTAATGTATGTGATGGTTAGTACAAGGCCAAACATTTCACATGAAGTTGGGGTTGTCAGCAGGTTTATGGAAAATTCAGGTAAAGAGCATTGGCAAGAAATGAAATGGGTGCTTCGATATCTAAGGGGCACAAGTGATTACTGTATCACCTATAACAGTGGTCGTGAGTTAGTCTGTGGATATGTTGATTCTGATTTTGCAGGTAATTTGGACAAGAGAAGGTCGACTTTAGGGTATGTGTTTACTCTTGCAAGTGGAGCTATAAGTTGGATGTCAAAGCTACAAAACATTCTATCTTTATCCGCTATAGACGAAGAATATGTAGTTGCTTCACATGCTTGCAAAGAGGCAGTTTGGTTGAGAGGTTTGTTTGGTGAGTTTTGAAGGATGCAAGACAAAGTAAAGTTACTTCGTGACAGTCAGAGTGTTATTCACTTGGCTAAGAATCCATCCTATCACAGTAAAATAAATCATATACCTATCAAGTACCATTTTGTAAGTCAGGTCATCGATGAAGGTGGAGTCTCTCTTGAGAAAGTACATACAAAAGAGAACTGTGTAGACATGTTCATAAAACCAATATTGTTAGAGAAGCTACGATGGTGTTTGGCTTCTCCTTGCTTGCAGAAAAGGTGATGAACAAAAGAAGGATCAAGGTATCAGATTAATTGTTGTCAAGGTGGAGATTGTTGGAAATGGTGACAACAAATTTCCCATGATTAGGATTTCAAATCAAAAAATTCAGCGTTGGTTGTAACTATTCAACCCAAGTTGGAATTTGTTGTGAGCGCATCCTATAATCAGTTTTCCATGTAATTGTATATAAATTATGTAAGTCGGTAGAGGCAAATATGGACTGGTGAAAGGTGTGAGTGAGTTCTTGTAATCTCCATGATCTGAATAATAAGACAACCAATACCTATGCTTGGTGGATGTATCCCAACGTTTGGGTGAACCACGTAAATTGTTGTGTTTCTTGTATGCATTCTTATTGATTGTCTTATGTTAATTTGTGTTTTCTCATTTGCAAATTATAACAAGTGGTATCAGATCTGAGGAGGCCATAGACTGGAAGAAGTCGGTCGTTGGAAGAGGCCGCACTAAAATCGTTGTGTTGGAGGGTTGCTTTGTGTTGGAAGAGGCTCTCGCAAGAAGGGATCTTTGTTTTTTGGCATCAGCGCTTGGCTACCGTTGCGAAGGGAGCGTCAGCGTTGGATAAAAGGTCTAGGGTAGCACTGATCAAAAATAGGTTGGGATCTTAGAGGGAGCATCGAGAGGGAGCCAACGCTCACCTTACCTACAAAAGGGAGCATCGGCCTTGGTAGTGGACTTACGCTCAGTTCTTTTTCTTTGTTCAGCGCATGTCTATTTACTCCAAAGGAGCGTTGACCCCCTTTATCAAAAGATTCGTATGAATTTCAAAAATTAAATGTATACTTTTACATAAAGATTGGAGGATGTTAAATGTATACTTTTATATTAGGATTTATATTAGGAAGTGTTAAATGTTTTATTATATTTTAGAATTAAAATATAATATGTAAAGGTGGAGGATGTTGAAGGGTGGATGAGTAAGGTGGAGTGAATTTTTATTAAATTTTTTTAATAAAGGGTGAATGTATTTAATTTTTTTAAAACTACACAAGATTATTACTTCACATATTTTTTTGAAAGGGCCTTGGATATTACAAATAATGGTGTTTTTTTTCATGTTTCCTCTAATGAAAAATATGCAAAGTGCTAAGATCGAAATTGAAAAGTTCAATGGAAAGAACAATTTCAAGATCTGGAAGGTTAAGATGCACAATTTGCTCGTGCAACAAGGCGTGGTGAAGGCGCTTTTGGGAAAAGAAAAGCGGCTTGCGTCCATAACAGGTGAAGACTGGGATGAGATGGATGCGAGAGCACTGAGTGCCATACGCCTGCGTTTTTCCAACCATGTATTGTTCAACATTGTTATAGAGAAGACAATAGTTGGTTTGTGGTCAAAGATGGAAAGCCTGTACATGATGAATTCCTTGACAAACAAGATCTTTCTGAAAAGGCAATTGTACAGTTTGCGCATGAAGGAAGGTACGAAAATTGTTGATCATCTAAATACTTTCAATACTCTTCTAGTCCAGTTGGATATCATAGGAGTGAAATTTGAATCCGAAGATAAGGCAATTACATTATTGTGTTCTTTGCCTGCGTCATGGGATCATTTCATTACCTCTATTAGTTTCAATTCAGAAGAAACTATTGAGTTTGATGATATTGTTGGACCTTTACTGTCTGAGGAAACAAGGAAGAAATTCAATATAGAAACCTCTACATCTGAGGCATTGGTGGTAAGAGGCAGAACAAAAGAAAGAGGACAGGGTCAGAGGGATTTCTCTCGGTCAAAGTCGAAGGGAAGAAAGAGAAAGCTCAAGTGCTGGTTTTGTGGAAAATTTGGACACCTGAAGAAGGACTATTGAAAGCAACAACAAGCCTCCAAAGAAGACCCTCCAAAAGAGACGAAGGAAGCAAATGAAACTGAAACAGGTTTAGGAATAGGTTCAGGTATAGTTGATGAAGTTTTATCAATTAGTATTGGTTTACGTCATGCTCCACAATGGCTATTAGATTTTGGTGCTTCAAACCACATGTGTCTTCATAGAGACTAGTTTGTTACTTACCAGTCTATAGATGATGGATTTATTTACATGGCTAATGATATTTCATCTAAAGTTGTGGAAATTGGTAGCATCCGAATTAAAATGTTTGATGGAACTGTTAAAATACTAACTGATGTAATACATGTACCTGATCTTAGGAAGAACCTAATCTCTTTGGTAGTCTTAGATAGAGGAGGTTATAAGACTATTGTTCAAGGTGGAGTTATGAAGGTCTACAAAGTAATTCTACTGGTTATGAAAGAAAATAACGTTGGTAACCTCTTTTTGTTAGAAGGGAGGACTGAATCAGATCATGTGACAGTGGTATCTAAGAACGACAGTGATTTTGTTCGACTGTGCTATCAACGGTTGGGTCATATTAGCAAACAGGGATTAAATGTATTAACTGATCGCAAGTTACTTCCTAGCCTAAACTCTTTAAAGTTAGATTTTTGCAAGCACTGTGTTTATGGAAAACAGAATAGGCAGATATTTAAAACCGGAAGACACACCAGTGAAGGAATCCTAGACTATATCCATTCTGATGTTTGGGGACCATCCCTTACTACTTCATATGGAGGATCATCATATTTTGTAACTTTTATAGATGATTTCTCTAGGAAGGTGTGGATCTATATGTTAAAGAGTAAGGGTGATGTATTTACAATTTTCAAGAAATTTAGATTTTTAGTGGAAAAGAGCACTGGTAGATCCATTAAATGTTTAAGAACAAATAATGGTGGTGAATTTACGTCAATGGAGTTTGAGAATTATTGCAAGGAATTTGGGATTGATAGGCATAAAACCACTGCCTATACTACTCATTAAAATGGAGTTGCTGAATGCATGAATAGGACTCTTCTAGAGAGAGCAAGGAGTATGCTTATTAACGCCAATTTGTAGCAGGAACTATGGGCAGAATCAATAACTACAACTTGTTATCTGGTGAATCGATCACCATCAATAGAAATAGAATGCAAAATTCCCGAGGAGGTATGGACAAGTCACCCTTTTAATTATTCTAATATTAAAGTTTTTCGTTGTGATGCCTATGCTCTAATTTTGAAACATCAATGTTCTAAATTAGATCCAAAATCAAAAAGTCTTATCTTTGTTGGATATGGTGATGGTATTAAGGGGTACAGGTTGTGGGATCCTACTGCCCACAAGATCACCATTAACAGAGATGTAATATTTGATGAATCATCTCTCATCAAATCAAATGTAGATGTTCAAATGAAACAACAAGAAGTACCTAAGTATCAACAGATTCGGTTTGAAACCAGTTCAAATACAGATGAAAGTAAACATGAACAAGTTTCTGAATATGTTCATGAAGAAGTCCCTACAGAAGAAAACGTGGACGATGATGACATTAAACAGATTGTGGATGAACCACAAACTTCCCTAAGGAGGTCTACATGGGTCAAAGGTCCTCCAAGAAGGTATGATGATTTCATTTCTTCAGTTTCTTTAAGTACTAACGATGATGAACTTGTTGAAAAGTCAACAAGAAACATGTGTCTACTTTACTTTTCCCTTAAATAAATTGGACAATAAATATTAATCTATTATCTCATTTATAACTGAGTGATTTGGAGTTGTAATAGAACTATAAGTGTAGTTAAGTGAGTTAAGCTCAGTTGTACTAGTTGTAACTAAACTTGCACTAGTGAGAGTTCAGTGAATTAATTATTCATTAATTCACAATCAGTGAACTCACATGCAACTGAAGATTCGCCATGGTTAATTACATGCATGTCAGATCCATTGGAGACCCAGTTGAGATAACATGTGAAAGGGACAGTTTCTCTATTAGTTGTGATTTGATCACACATGCAGTGGATTTGCTTATGATCATGTGCAAACTAGGAAATTTGAATTGTGAGAATTCTAATTGTAGGGATTGTGCAGAGGAGGCAAGTTGTCTGGACACAGAAATTGGCACATGTATTTGTTGATTTATGTATGACAGTGTGAGATGATTGTATTGTACTGCGAGATCGTGGATTAGAGTTTTGTATGAGATTGTTTCATGGTCCATGATATACATAATATATGATAGTGGGGTTTTTAGCTTTACTCTTTCCCGGTAAAACTTATGTGTTTTGTTTTATTGATATTTCACTTTGTGAGCTTGGTTTAATTTTCTACAAGAATAATAGTAGAAGAAATTTTGTATTTAATAGTGACATATAATTGTTAGATCAGGAGAATCGCAGGAAGTACTTAATTTGGATTGAAATTTCTACATGGTATCAGAGCCACGGAGCTACGGAAATGAGGTGCGAAAATTGTTTTATTTTTGCAGGTCCCGTCTTTAGTAGGGTGAGAACTTTAGTACTGTAGACTACGCACATTTCTCAAAGAAGAAATTATTGCACCCTACTCAAAGGAGAGGTGTGAACTTCCATGTGCATTCTCGCAGGCTGCTCAAGGGAGAGGTGCAAACCTCCCTCACCCCACAGTGCATTACAATGTGAACCTCCCAGTCAATTTTGCAGGCTATACACACGTAGGGTGCGAACTTCCCTTAGGCTACTCACAGGTGGGGTGCGAACCTCCCACGGGAAGAGGGATTACAACAATTGATTTTTTTGGTTGGATAACATTCGAATTTGCAGGATTTTTTTGGTGCGACAGTTGGTTCAAGATCGAAATGTCTTTCAATGGCTTGAGGTTGGAGTATCCACTCAAGGTTAGCTCGAACTACATTGCTTGTAAGGATAGGATGGAAGCAGTACTCGAAGACAATGGCTTGAAGGATTACATTGACAAAGATGTTCCTAAGCCGGATGTGACAGACACTGCAAATCTTGATGCATGGAAAAAAAAAGTGGCAAAGGTGAGGAGAATTCTATTGGAGGGAGTACGAGATCACATTGTCTCAAGTCTCCATGGGAAAACCACACCACATGCAATGTGGAAGGTTTTGAAGGATCTATTCCAAAACAGTAGCGACCATAGGAAATTGGTGCTCAAGGATAAACTCAGGAAGATCAAGATGGAGAAGGGTGAAACCATTCCAAAATATCTCACGAAGTTTGTCCAATGTCGGGATGAGCTTGGAAGTGTGGGAATAACAGTCATTGTTGATGATTTGGTGAGCTTGTCTCTCCTAGGACTTCCCAAGAGTTGGCACAGTTATCAAGACTCTGTCAATGGAAGGGAAAAATTGTCGGATTGGGAACGATTATGGTTAGATATAGTGCAAGAGGAGTTCAAGCGGAACACCAGAGATGGATCTTCATCAAAGAATGATGATGAAGAGGATTGTGATTTGACTTCCAAGGCAAGGAAAGGGAAAGGGAAGAAATTCCATTCAAAATCTGAGTCTATAGTCAAGAAGCTGGATTTGTCCAAAGTGAAGTGTTTTCACTGTCACGAACATGGGCATCTCGCTACTAACTGTCCATAGAAGAGGAATAACAAGACGCTTGTTGGAGCTGCAACTGGTGAGGCTCTTGTCTCGCAATTTGAACTTGACTTCACTTTGATTGCATGCATGGCTTCAAGTGCATCAAGATCGGTGTGGTATTTGGATAGTGGCGCTTCCTTCCACATGACGGGAGATAAAGAGTCTTTCATTGACTTGGAGGAGAAATATACCAGAATGCATATAGAGATGGGCGATGATGGACGATACAGTGCAACTGGTATTGGTACCATTACCTTTCATAGGGATTTAGGTAAACCATTTCAATTGAAAAATGTTATGCATGTTCCAGGTCTGAAGAAAAAATTGGTCTCAGTTGCAATGTTGGAGGACATAGGCTATGATGTTGTTTTTAGCAGTGGAAAAGCCTACCTGCGACATAAAGAAATGGGTCAAGTCAAGAATATAGTGATTCAAGTTAAGAATCTCTACATGCTGGAGGTAGATGGCTGCGATTCCATGATAGGCAAGGAAGAAAAAGTAGTGAGCCGGGATGAGGGCGAATTATGGCACAGACGATTGGGCCATCTTCATCATGTAGCCTTGAAGATCATGCAACAAATATCTACTAGACTTCCAAGGGGAACACTTTCTTAGTTAGATCAGTGCAAGGGGTGCACCCTAGGTAAGTATGTAAAGTCCACCTTTCATGAACAGGAGAACCGTGCTTCGGTGATCCTGAAGAGAATTCACACAGACGTGTGTGGACCATTCTCAGTTGCTTCAACAACAAAACATAGGTATTATGTTATTTTTGTTGATGACTTTTCTCGTAAATGTTGGATATTCTTCATGCAGAAGAAGGATCAAACATTCACAAAGTTCTGTGAGTTTAAAGAATTGGTGGAGAAAGAGTCGAGGAAGCAAGTGAAGGCTCTAAGGAGCGATAATGGTGGAGAATACATCTCTAATGAATTCAAAGACTTCTGCAACAGAGAAGGAATTTGAAGAGAACTGATAGAACCTCATAACCCAAAGCAAAATGGGTTCACGGAGAGAAAGAACAGAACAATCGTGGGTGCAGCATGAGCGATGCTGCATGATCAGGGCCTACCAATGCATTTGTGGGCAGAAGCATGCAATACTGCGGTTTATGTGCAGAACTGTTGTCCTCATAGAGTACTTGGCATGAGTACACCTGAAGAAGCTTTTACTGGTAAGAAACCTGATGTTTCTCATTTTAAAAATTTTGGCTCATCTGTTTATGTGCATGTGACCAAGGATGCCAGGAAGAAGCTAGAACCGACTGCTGAAGTTGGGATATTTGTGGGGTACACAGAAACACCCCATAATTATCGTGTGTATTCTTCAAACAGTAATATGATTGTTATGTGACAGGATATAAAATTTGATGAAGGGAAATCCATGCGGTTGTCACTTGAGAGGGAGCTAGACTTGCATGCAGAAGAGGAATTGTTGGTTCCCAAGGATGAGTCTCAATATGTGGACCAACCACATGAGGAGGTTCATGAAGTGGAGGAAACCACTCAAGCAGAGCCATCCATCAGAAATGGAAGAAAGCGCACCATGGAAGCTGATGGATTGAGACTAGATGTTGCACAGAATGTAGGAGCCCCTACTTCACAGTGCAGACAGAGACAATCTCCTGATCGATTTGCTGGATACATGGCTCTCATGAGAAAATGTATTGTGATTGAACCATCTTCCTTTCAAGAAGAAGTGCAAGACCCCACTTGGGTTGATTCTATGGTAGAGGATTATGACTCCATTGTCAAAAATAGTGCATGGGAAATTGTCCCAAGACCGATTGATAAATCAGTGGTAGGTTTGATATGGATCTACAAGGTAAAGCAAGTTGTTGATGGGAGTGTTGAGAAATACAAGGCCAGGTTTGTGGCCCGAGGCTTCTCATAGATCGAGGGGATAGATTATGATGAGACCTTTGCACCTGTCGCAAGGTACTCTTCCATAAGATCCATCCTTGCACTCTCAATGCAGATGGGATGGCACATTCATCAGATGGATGTGAAAACTCCATTCCTCAACGAGATCATTGAGGAAGAAGTGTACATTGAGCATCCAGAATGTTTTGATACCTTTGACAGAGATTCACATGTGTGCAGACTCAAGAGAGAACTATATGGGCTGAAGCAAGAACCCCGTGCTTGGTACACTCGGATAGATAGCTATTTCAGTAGATTAGGCTTCACCAAAAGTGAAGAGGATGCAAACCTATACCAAACTGTGGTGGAGGGTAACCTTTTAATCATTTTTCTTTATGTTGATGATTTAATACTGATTGGTGATGAGCAATTGATACACTCATGCAAGGATGACCTTGCAAAGGAGTCAGAGATGAAGGATTTGGGCCTTCTTCATTATTTCCTTGGATTGGAAATATGGCAGCGAGATAGTGAAATTTTTGTGTCTCAAGGAAAGTATGCAAGAGAGATATTGGGTAAGTTTCACATGGAGGGTTGCAAACCCATGGATACTCCTCTTCCAGGAAACTGGAGGAAAGAGGATGCTACTTCTGGAGAAGTAGTGGATGCTACTGTCTATCGACGGTTAGTGGGTTCGCTAATGTATTTAGTGAACACGAGACCAGACATTTTCTATGTGGTTAACCAGCTAAATCAAGCAATGGTTAAGCCTACCAAACTCTTTTGGAAGGAGGGTAAGCATGTCCTGAGATATCTAAATGGCACATACGAGTATGGATTATGGTACAGACAAACGGATGAGGTGAAGTTGCATGGCTTCATGGATGCAGATTGGGCAGTCATCCCAATGGACAGAAAGAGAACATTAGGGGGGATCTTTAGTATCGGATCTACAGTTGTTTCTTGGTACAGCAGGAAACAAAGATCTGTGGCACTTAGTTCAGTGGAAGAGAAATACATGGAAGCGAGTCAAGATTCATGTGAGGCTATCTGGATGAGAAAGATCTTGGTTGGTTTGTTTGGTTCTCATTTAGATCCGACAGTGATTTATTGTGATAATCAGAGTTGCATTAAACTCTTGATTAATCCTGTGTTTCATGACAGATCTAAGCATATAGATATCCAGTATCATCATCTCAGAGATTATGTGCAGCGAAACATCGTGTTGCTTCAATACATTCCTACCGAAGATCAGGATTCAAACATTCTGACAAAGGCACTCACCAGGAGAAAATTCGAATATCATAGAGATAGGATTGGGGTGAAGGATAATCCCTTTCTTGTTGAGAGGGAGTGTTGAAAAGTCAACAAGAAACATGTGTCTAATTTACTTTTCCCTTAAATAAATTGGACAAT
>ML788829.1:133016-169244 GCA_009831015.1 Picea engelmannii
AAGGGGGGAAAATAAAATATAAGGTTAAATGGGGTTACGTATCCCAAAGGGGGATAACGTAACCAATACGTAAAAGGAAACATTTAAAGAAAGGATAAGACAATTAATAAGGCAATTAATGAATGGATAAGGCATTAATAAAGAGATAAGGTATTTGGTGGGGGAAGTGAATGTGAGGGGCGGTGAAGGAGGATAAGGGAGGTGGAGAAGGAGTATGAGGGGGATTCATTTTCATGCATTCTACGAGAGAGGAGAACTGGGAGTATTGGGACAGAGTCAGTTTACAGTGGGATTTACAGTGCACCGGGGCTGAGGAGGTTTTGGGCTCGGAGGGCTAGGACGTCCATTGATGTCCTAGGGCTAGGCGTACTAGTCGGTAGGGTGGATGGTTTTGGGGTGTCCTAAGGAGCAGGTTCAAGTGAAGGGAGCAAGCGGCTGCGGATAGCATCAGAGTGAGGTATGTAAATTCAATTTCATGAATGGTTTACTTAGATTATTACTTACTGTCGAATACAGCGTAAGTGTTGAGATAAATTGTAAATTATGAAAAGTTTACTTCTTGTAGAGCTCATAGAAATTATAAATTAAGTAATTAGTTAGAAATATAACGTTAATTAAAAATCGGGTTACTACAGTCATCATATTCGCCACCTTAGCGTCTTCCTCGACTCTCAACTAGTCATTCTCCAACTCAACAATGTATACCGTGTACGCGATATGTGCCTCTTTTGCAAATACCTGCAGGTTAGGATTTTTTCTTGACATTTTGATTCCATTACATTTACACATATTCCAAGACAATTGAATCAAACAACAGATCAAATAGCTAACATGGTGTTATATTGGCATATATCACATCAAGCTACACATACATAAAACATCTCACAAATCCTGTCATAGCATACATCTAGAATAGACATCATCAAAAAACATCAGCAAAAAAAAAAAAAACATGTAGACAACATTAGGATCTCAAAAAATGTATACTCATATATGTATATATAGGCCCATCAGGCCATCCGAATGTTTACATACAAAAATACATGTACCTACAGGCCAATGCAACACCTCGGTACACAAAATCGGCTCACCAGCCTAAATACAACCCAAAAATATACATCATACATCAGTCATGGTGCCTCTATCGGACCACCACCTGCTCCTCCCTCCGGAGGAGCTGGTGGCCCACCACCACCTGCCCCAGACGGTGGTGGAGGACCACCCACAGGACCCTCTTTCCTAGGCAGCAGGCGTCCACTCGTCATCGTAGCAAGCACTGTTGCTCGCCGCACTATGGCTCGCCATGGTCGCGGCACCCCCACACAATGCTCCAGGAAGCTCTCATCCTAGATACGTGTCCACATGCCCTCAGGCACATCCTACAGCACTGTCTCCATATGACGGAGTATGTCATCAAACTCCACTCCGACCGCCGCCAGAGGAGCGTCTGATGGCCCCGCACCAAGGTCATCGAACCGGTGCCTCCTCGCTGCCCTCTCGGGCTCTGCTGGTCGCCCCGTGGCATCATCCCGTTGACGTCTCTCTCCATGCGGAAGTCTCTCCGGCTCTCGACGAGCCGGCGCTCTCTGCATCTCCACCTCACGCCCGCGAGGTGCCACATCTGCACATGCACAAAACAACAACAACATATAGTATCAACATCTATAACATATACATATGGACTGATATCTCAAAAAGACAACATAAATCAACAAATGTACCTTGATGGTCAAAAACCTCCCCTGGAGGCAGCACCATGTCCAAGTCACACCGGAAGTCAACCCTAGAATAGGGGTACCGAAGTACTACCTCCTGCATCTGCCACCATATCCCTGTCGCCTCTGCTGAAAAGTAGTGGCCACCTTCGCCACCACCGTGGCGAACCAAAACTGTAGACCACCGCCTCAATCGTGGCTCTCGTGCCCCAGGCATCTCCAGCAGAACCCTCGGGCGCAACATCGACACCCTCTCTAAAAACCATGCCACTAGGATCGACCCAAAGGCAAACTCTCCTACACTTGTGGACTGGCAACGATCCAACTACACGATCATCCGCGCATGCAGCGTCAGTCCCCACGCGAATTTCTCACCGGCCACCACTAATCCGTTGGGTCGCAAGTGACCCGTATACACGAACAATCATCGCCGCTATGCAACGATGAGCCAGGGAGTCTATAGCACTAATGCTCACCACAGTCCCTGACATGAAGTTCTCACCTGAGCAGTATCGCTGGCCGATTTTAACAAGGGTTGTATCCCTCAGCAGCACAGGCTCTGCCGGTAGGGGTGTTCCCCGAAAGGGGAGCCCATTCAGAAAATATACATCCTCCACCGCAGTGAAGGGGATCTTCTCTCCTCGCACAAGGAAGCAATGCAGCTCCGAACTCCACATCTGGAGCAGGAACTATAGTAAATACTCTTGTGCCCGTATCAACGGGCACTTAAAGAAATTTAGCAACCCACAAGTTGCCAAAGTCGCCCGCACCCCATACCCCTCAATGGCCACAACATCTCGCAACTGGGCCCAGTCTCGCTCTTGCCACCGCACTGGTATCGTCACTACGGTCCACCTGCAAACAACACAGAGTCATATATCAGCTTATGAAACCATCAACAACATAAAAAAGACTCATTGTTTACCCTTCAACCTTGCCTCCTAGGTGTGGTTTTTGTTACCCACAGGCACGCACACATGCGCGCCTGCTCACTACACAGGCGCGCACATATGCGCGTCTGTCCACTGCACAGGTGCGCATCGATGTGCACCTGTTTTTCTCACAGGCGCGCTCGTGAGCACACCTGTTCACCATACAGGCGTACTCTGGTGCGCGTCTGTCAAACCCAAAGGCGCGCTCTGGTGCACGCATGTTCAACTCACAGGCGCGCCCTGCGGGCGTGCCTTAAATTCTTCCTCTCGCGCACCCATGCGCATATAAACGGTGTACAGGTGCGCACTCATGCACGCCCTACACCGAGTCACCCGTGCATGGGGGGCCCACTCTCCCTAAAAACCCCTGTACTCCCCCCCGTACAAGCCCTACCCAAAAATTGAAAACCTATTTCTATGCGGGATGATCAGACCACTAACCTGATACTCGCAGAACGTCGATCGGATGCCTCGTCCTCCCTGAATCTCCAAATCTCCTCTGAAAACTGCTCGTCTAGTCACTATAGCAGCATGTACAAATGAGGTGGCAATGTGGGCCCTACAACTATATATAGGCCTTTTGCCAAACTTCCACTCACCATTCCGTGATCCCAAGGTGTCCATTTTTCAAACCGTTTTCAGCCACGGGATCAGCATCCCGCCACCTACATCACAACCGTCCCTAGGTCACTTTTCATCCTGAGCCCCCGGGGCACCCTTTTTTCATATCATGGTCAGGTACGCATGTGCATTGTCACATTTGTCTACATACATGCTCATATCTTTGATTCTCTTCAGATATTGTTCACTTTGGGTATTTGGTTGTTCTGTGTGCAGGTACTTGCTCATCATTCATCAACATCATTCCTTCAGGTATATACTCAGCACTAGCATGTATTCTTTCCCGTTGTATTGCACTTTCATTTCAGTCATACCCTCTGATGTTCACCTCTAGGATCTCCATTCCTGGCTCTGCAGTACCCACGCCTCCATTTGCATCATCGGTACTGTTACCCGGTAGCATTCTTACCCACATGAGTTGTCCCATTCATAGCACCCTTTTCCACTTTTGACACTCATGTTGTTCTTCATTATCCTTTAGGGATGGGAGTCCCAATAGTCTTTCATTATGTTGTGAATCAACCACATACTCCTTCTCCTCGTTTTGCTAGCTTTCCCACATGGACTCCCATATTATCTCTTTACGGTTCTATTTTTTACCTGCACCTCCGCAGTATCATGAACCCTTCATTTCATCCACCATCAGTTTGCCCATCTGCGAACCTCTCTTCATTTCACCTACCTCATACAGAAACTCACCAATGGGGCCCCCACCCTTCATCAGTTTTCCAAAACAAATTTTGCCCTCCTTGGGGCACTCATGTCACACTGGGGCACTCGTTTCTGTATTTGTACATTTTTTCCCCAAAAATTATTTGTTATTTATTGTACAAACGCCTTTATTTCCAGTCATTACATTTTCTTTTGTCATCATCGTTGGCGACTTGTTTCCTTTTGGCCACACGCAACCCATGTCACCCTTGGTTGGAGCATTACTTCTCATCTACCCCTGCCGGCATCGTCCATATCTTCAAAGTACTCCACAGGTCACTTACCTCTACCCTATGAATTTGTTCACCTTGTCCCGCCTCTGGCACAACTTATCCTCGGTCTTGGCGTCCCCCTGACACTCGACCTTGTCACACAGTTGCGGCCACTCTTTATATCATACATCCTTCAACCAAGGGCAGTCTTGAGTCTTCCCACTTTTTGACTTCATCCATGTACCTCTGCCACTTCCTCACCTCAGTAGATTCCATGAAGCCCTTTTCTTCTGGGAGTCGCGTTCCCCTTTTGTCGACAGCAGCACAATTTTTCCAAAAGGGTGACAGTATCTTGATTCTCATTCTCCATTTAATGAGCGATATCGGTCAGCACAGGGAGAAACAACATTCCTCCCTGCTGTCGTTGGCCCCCATAACATTCAAAGCCAACACTTTCTCATGTTATGGTGGGTCTTACTTTTTGACTATTGCAGTTATTTCTTTCATTTTCCGAAGACCTCTGAACTTGGTAGGGCCATCAATGCCTGCCTCATCGCCGATACTTATTTCCGCGATCATTGCCTATTATTCAGAGTATGTTCCTTTGCAGAATTGTCTTTTGCCTTTATCATCACTGCCCCTGAGGGTGCTGCAGCTGTCTACACCAACACTTCAGTCATCTTTTTGTCAGAGTTGCATAACACGAGCATGGGGCATGCCCGCCTCATTTTTACACAGTTTTCTATTTTTTGCACAACTCTCAGACGGTCGGGTCCTACCGGTTCCTTTTTTCTCCAAAGGATCGTTGTGAACGATCCCACTATTGCTCTCTCTTACAACAACATTCTCAGTAGAAGAAACATTGATGGATTTCGACTATACGTATGCTCCTAACCTCATCCATCAGGGGGCATCTGTTATCACTGAAATTTCATCCGCACATGGCAACAAGAACTCAGCATCGTCAAACAGTAATGAAGTCATTCGTGGCATTGAAGTGATTTCACAGCATTCCAAAAAGGTCAAAAACTATACAAAGTAGTAAAAATTGAAGGGCGCCTTGCAGACATTGGGCGCGCGCATGCATGCGCGTAACAGGAACGTGAATAGCGCGCACAGGCGCACGATGCGCGGCCGATAACTCAAAAAGTCGCGCACCTGCTAAACGACGCATTTATTGAAATGGTCGGCCTCCCAACCACTTATGGATCAGCTCCCAAGTCGATTTGACCCTCAAATCTGAGCTGAATCCGCATGGTAGGCTGGTCAAAGACCTAATAAATCCCTAAAGAGCCTCTTTTCACACTACAAAGGAGTTACACAATAACCCATTGCAATGCTATAAAAAGCCATGAAGAAACCTCATTTTCTCAAGGAATTTCATGTAATGTTATGCTGCCTAGATTGTTTTAAGGACTCACTCCTTGGAAATAACACATTGGCACCATTTCATTGAGCAATCCACCTCTCCATTGAGTGGATGTGCTATGAGTTCTTTCATCACCATTTTCATTTTCTTGTTGTAAGGAGAGCAAGCTTGTGAGGGTCAAAGAGCCTTCCTTTGGAGGAAGAAGGGACTCATAGTCCCCTTTCTTCATTGTGCTTTGATTTCATCAATAGATCAGCCTAAAAACATTGGTGATATTGGTATTTTTGTGTTTGTTATTTCTTTATCCATATGCTTATGATTTTAGTTTGTATTAGTTTAATTCTTGCTTATAGTTTTGTTGTTATTCCTCTAACTCTTTCCTCTACAACTGTCATGCTCAGCAAGACCCAACTGGGCATGTAAGAACCTCTTATTTGCTCACCAAGGTGACGAAAAGGGTGCAAACAATTACTTCTTCACATATATTTTTGAAATGGCCTTGGATATTACAAACAATGGTGTTTGTTTTTTATGTTACTTCTAATGAAAAAGAGGCAGAGTACTAAGCTCGAAATTGAAAAGTTCAATGGCAAGAATAATTTCGAGATCTGGAAGGTTAAGATGCATGATCTTCTCGTGCAACAAGGCATGGTGAAGGCGCTTTTGGGAAAAGAAAAGCAACTCGCGTCCATAACAGACGAAGACTGGGATGAGATGGATGCGAGAGCACTAAGTGCCATATGCCTATGTTTGGCTGATGATGTATTGTTCAACATTGTTACAGAGAAGACAACAGTTGGTTTGTGGTCAAATCTGGAAAACCTATACATGATGAAATCCTTGACAAACAAGATCTTTCTGAAAAGGAAATTGTAGAGTTTTCCCATGAAGGAAGGTACGAAAATTGTTGATCATCTAAATACTTTCAATACTCTTCTAGTCCAGTTGGATAGGATGGGAGTGAAATTTGAATCCGAAGATAAGGCAATTACATTATTGTGTTCTTTGCCTGCATCATGGGATCATTTTGTTACATCTATTAGTTTCAGTTCAGCAGAAACTATTGAGTTTGATGATATTGTTGGAGCTTTACTGTATGAGGAAACAAGGAAGAAATCCAATCTAGAAACCTCTACATCTGAAGCATTGGTGGTCAGAGGAAAACCAAAAGAAAGAGGACAGGGTTAGAGGGATTTCTCTCAGTCAAAGTCAAAGGGTAGAAAGAGCAAGCTCAAGTGTTGGTTTTGCGGAAAATCTGGACACCTGAAGAAGGATTGTTGGAAGCGACAACAAGCCTCCAAAGAAGACCCTCCAAAAGAGACGAAGGAAGAAAATGCAATCGAAACAGGTTCAGCAACAAGGTCAGGTATAGTTGATGAAGTTTTGTCAATTAGTATTGGTTCACGTCATGATCAACAATGGCTATTAGAAAGAAAAATCATAATTAAGATCAACAGGTTGAAGGCTCATATGGCTAGGACGTTCGATATGAAAGATCTAGGAGCAACAAGGTAGATTTTGGGCATGGAGATATTTAGAGACAGGAGGAATGGTAAGCTTTGGCTGTCACAACAAGAAGTATGTTGAGAAGATACTTTTGAAGTTTGGTATGAACAATGTGAAACCAGTTTCAGTCCCTTTGGCTTCCCATTTTAAGCTTTCTTCAAGTTTATGTCCCAGTACAAAAGAAGAAAAGGAATATATGTCTTGAATAACATATGCTAATGTAGTAGGAAGTCTAATGTATGCGATGGTTAGTAAAAGGCCAGACATTTCACATGCAGTTGGGGTTGTCAACAGGTTTATGGAAAATCCAAGTAAAGAGCGTTGGGCAGCAGTGAAATGGGTGCTTCGGTATCTGAGGGGCACAAGTGATTATTGTATCACCTATAACAGCGGTTATGATTTAGTCTGTGGATATGTTGATTCCGATTTTGTAGGTGATTTGGACAAAAGAAGGTCGACTTCAGGGTATGTCTTTACTCTTGCAGGTGGAGCTATTAGTTCAATGTCAAAGCTACTAAACATTTTTTCTTTATCCACTACAAAAGAAGAATATGTAGTTGCTTCACATGCTTCCACAGAGGTAGTTTGGTTGAAAGGTTTGTTTGGTGAGTTTGGAAGGATGCAGGACAAAGTAAAGTTACTTTGTGACAATCAGAGTGCTATTCACTTGGCTAAGAATCTAGCCTATCATAGTAAAACAAAACATATACCTATACAGTACCATTTTGTAAGACAGGTCCTCAATGAAGGTGGAGTCTCTCTTAAGAAAGTACATACAAAGGAGAACTGTGCAGACATGTTCACAAAACCAGTATTGTTAGAGAAGATACGATGGTGTTTGGCTTCTCTTGGCTTGTAGAAAAGGTGATGAACAAAAGCAGGAGCAAGGTATTAGGTTAACTGTTTTCAAGGTGGAGATTGTTGGAAACGGTGACAACAAATTTCCCATGATTAGGATTTCAGATCCAAAAATTCAGTGTTGGTTGTAACTATTCATCCCATGTTAGAATTTGTTGTGAGTGCATCCTATAATTAGTTTTCCATGTAATTGTATATAAATTATGTAAGTCCGTAGAGGAAAATATGGAGTGGTGAAAGGTGTGAGTGAGATGATGTAATCTCTATGATTTGAATAATAAGACAACTGATACCTATGCTTGGTGGATGTAGCCCAACGTTTAGGTCAACCACATAAATTGTTGTGTTTCTTGTCTGCATTCTTACTGATTATCTTATGTTAATTTGTGTTTTCACATTTGCAAGTTATAACAAGTGGTATCAGAGCTAAGGAGGGCAGAGACTGGAAGAAGTCGATTGTTGGACGAGGCCGCATTGAAATCGCTATGTTGGAGGGTTGCTTTTTGTTGGAAGAGGCTCCCGCAAGAAGGGAGCATTGTTTTTAGGCATCATTGCTTGGCTACCATTGCAAAGGCAGCATCGGCACTGGACAAAAGGTCCAGGGTAGTGTTGATCAAGAATAGGTTGGGATCTTAGAGGGAGCGCCGAGAGGGAGCCAACTCTCACCTTACCTAGCAAAGGGAGCGTCGGCCATGGTAGTGGACTTACACTCCCTTCTTTTCTTTTGTTCAGCGCACGTCTATTTACTCCAAAGGAGCGCTAACCCCCTTTATCAAAATATTCGTATGAATTTCATAAATTAAATGTATACTTTTACATAAAGATTGGAGGATGTTAAATGTATACTTTTATATTTGGATTTATATTAGGAAGTGTTAAAGGTTTTATTATATTTTAGAATTAAAATATAATATGTAAAGTTGGAGGATGTTAAAGAGTGGAGGAATAAGGTGGAGTAAATTTTTATTAATTCCTTTTAATAAAAGGTGAATGTATTTAATTTTTTTAAAACTACACAAGATTATTTCTTCACATATTTTTTTGAAAGGGCCTTGGATATTACAAACAGTGGTGTTTGTTTTTTATGTTTCCTCTAATGAAAAATATGCAGAGTGATAAGTTCGAAATTGAAAAGTTCGATGGCAACAATAATTTTGAGATCGGGAAGGTTAAGATGCACGATCTGCTCATGCAACAAGGCGTGGTGAAGGCGCTTTTGGGAAAAGCAAAGCACCTCACGTCCATAACAGACGAAGACTGGGATGAGATGGATGCAAGAGCACTGAGTTCCATATGCCTGTGTTTGGCCGATGATGTACCGTTCAACATTTTTACGGAGAAGATAGCAGTTGGTTTGTGGTCAAAGCTGGAAATCCTATACATGATGAAATCCTTGACAAACAGGATCTTTCTGAAAAGGCAATTGTACAGTTTGTGCATGAAGGAAGGTACGAAAATTGTTGATCATCTAAATACTTTCAATACTCTTCTAGTCCAGTTGGATAGAATGGGAGTGAAATTTGAATCCGAAGATAAGGAAATGACATTATTGTGTTCTTTGCCTGCGTCATGGGATCATTTTGTTACATCTATTAGTTTTAGTTCAGTAGAAACTATTGAGTTTGATGATACTGTTGGAGGTTTACTCTCTGAGGAAACAAGGAATAAATCCAATCTAGAAACCTCTACATCTGAGGCATTGGTGGTCAGAGGCAGGCCAAAAGAAAGAGGACAGGGTCAGGGGGATTTCTCTCGGTCAAATTCGAAGCACAGAAAGAGCAAGCTCAAGTGTTGGTTTTGTGGAAAATATGGACACCTGAAGAAGGACTGTTGGAAGCGACAACAATCCTCCAAAGAAGAGACTCCAAAAGAGACGAAGGAAGCAAATGCAACCGAATCAGGTTTAGGTATATTTGATGAAGTTTTATCAATTAGTATTGGTTCACGTCATGATCAACAATGGTTCTTGGATTCTAGTGATTCAAACCACATGTGTCTTCATAGACACTGGTTTATTACTTACCAGTCATTAGATGATGGAGTTTTTTACATGGGTAATGATATTTCATCTAAAGTTGTGGGAATTGGTAGCATCCGAATTAAAATGTTTGATGGAACTGATAAAATACTAATTGATGAAAGACATGTACCTGATCTTAGGAAGAACCTAATATCTTTGGGAGTCTTAGACAGAGGAGGTTATAAGACTATTGTTCAAGGTGGAGTTATGAAGGTCTACAAAGGAATTCTACTGGTTATTTGAGTAAATAACATTTGTAACCTGTTTCTGTTAGAAGGGAGGACTGAATCAGATCATGCGACAACGGTATATGAGAACGACAGTGATTTTGCTCGACTGTGGAATCAACGGTTGGGTCATATGACTGAACAAGGATTAAAAGTATTAATTGCTCACAAGTTACTTCCTAGCCTAAAGTCTTTAAAGTTAGATTTCTACAAGCACTGTATTTATGGAAAACAGAATAGGCAGAGATTTAAAACCGGAAGACACACCAGTGAAGGAATCCTAGACTATATCCATTTTAATGTTTGGGAGCCATCACCTACTATTTCATATGGAGGATCATCATATTTTATAACTTTTATAGATGATTTATCTAGGAAGGTGTGGATCTATATGTTAAAGAGTAAGGCTAATGTATTTACAGTTTTCAAGCAGTTTAAAGATTTAGTGGAAAAGAGCACTCCTAGATCCATTAAATGTTTAAGAACAGATAATGGTGGTGAATTTATGTCAATGGAGTTTGATAATTCTTGCAAGGAATTTGGGATCGATCGGCATAAAACCACTGCCTATACTCCTCAGCACAATGGAGTTGTTGAATGCATGAATAAGACTCTTCCAGAGAGAGCAAAGAGTATGCTTAGTAACGCCAATTTGCAGTAGGAACTATGGGAAGATGCAGTAAGTACAACTTTTTATCCGGTGAATCGATCACCATCAACATCAATAGAATGAAAAATTCCTAAGGAGGTGTGGACAGGTCACCCTTGTAATTATTCTAATCTTAAAGTTTTTGGTTGTGATGCCTATACTCTAATTCTGAAACATCAACGTTCTAAATTAGATCCAAAATAAAAAAGGCTTATCTTTGTTGGATATGGTGATGGTATTAAGGGGTACAGGTTGTGGGATCCTACTGCCTACAAGATCACCATTAACGGAGATATAATATTTGATGAATCGTCTCTCATCAAATCAAATGTAGATGTTCTAATGAAACAATAAGAAGTACCTAAGTATCAACAGATTCAGTTTGAAACCAGTTCAAATACAGATGAAAGTAAACAACAAGTTTCTGAAGATGTTGATGAACAAGTTCCTATAGAAGAAAACGTGGATGATGATGACATTCAACAGATTGTGGATGAAACACAAACTTCCCTAAGGAGGTCTACACGGGTCAGAGTTCCTCCAAGAAGGTATGATCATTTCGTTTCTTCAGTTTCTTTAAGTACTAATGATGATGAACCTTCGTGCTATCAGGAAGCTATGAAGGGTTCAAATAGTGATCAATGGAAAGAAGCGATGAAGGATGAAATGAAAGCATTAGAGAGGAATTCTACATGGGACCTTGTAGAGCTTCCAAGAGACAGGAAAATTGTAGGATGCAAGTGGGTCTACAAGTTGAAGAAGGGTGTTGATGATAAGGTGGAAAGGTACAAGGCAAGGCTGGTTGTGAAAGGGTATTCTTAGAAATAAGGTATTGACTTTCATGAGATTTTTTCACCAGTTGTAAAGACTGTTTCAATTCGAATTGTGTTAGCATTAGTTGTATTGCTTGATTTGGAGTTGGAGCAACTAGATGTTAAATCTGATTTCTTACATGGATATTTGGATGAGGAAATTTACATGGAACAACTAGAAGGGCTCGTTCAGAATTGCAGCAACAAATTTGTTTGCAGGCTCAAGAAATCATTGTATGGTCTGAGGCAGTTGCCCAGACAATGGTACAAGAAATTTGACTCTTTCATGGTGAGCCAGAATTATACAAGGAGTGAGTATGATCATTGTGTCAACTTTAAGAAATTGAATAATGGCATATTCATTATCTTAGTATTGTATGTTGATGATATGCTTTTAGAAAGAAAAATCATAACTAAGATCAATAGGTTGAAGGCTCATATGGCTAGGATGTTCGATATGAAAGATCTAGGAGAAACAAAGCAGATTTTGGGCATGGAGATATTCAGAGATGGGAGGAATGGTAAGATTTGGTTGTCACAATAGAAGTATGTTGAGAAGATACTTTTGAGGTTTGGTATGAACAATGTGAAACCAGTTTCAGTCCCTTTGGATTCCCATTTTAATCTTTCTTCAAGTTTATGTCCTAGTACAAAAGAAGAAAAGGAATATATGTCTCGAATACCATATGCTAATGTAGTAGGAAGTCTAATGTATGCAATGGTTAGTACAAGGCTAGACATTTCACATGCAGTTGGGGTTGTCAACAGGTTTATTGCAAATCCAGGTAAAGAGCATTGGGTAGCAGTGAAATGGGTGCTTCACTATCTGAGGGGCACAAGTGATTACTGTATCACCTATAACAGTGGTCGTGAGTTAGTCTGTGGATATGTTGATTCTGATTTTGCGGGTGATTTGGACAAGAGAAGTTCGACTTCATGGTATGTATTTACTCTTGCAGGTGGAGCTATTAGTTGGATGTCAAAGCTACAGAACATTGTTGCTTTATCCACTACAGAAGAAAAATATGTAGTTGCTTCACATGCTTGCAAAGAGGCAGTTTGGTTGAAAGGTGTTTTTGGTGAGTTTGGAAGGATGCAGGAGAAAGTAAAGTTACTTTGTGGCAGTCAGAGTGTTATTCACTTAGCTAAGAATCCAGCCTACCATAGTAAAACAAAACATATACCTATCAAGTACCATTTTGTAAGATAGGTCATCGATGAAGGTGGAGTCTCTCTTGAGAAAGTACATACAAAGGAGAACTGCGCAGACATGTTCACAAAACCAGTATTGTTAGAGTAGCTATGATGGTGTTTGGATTCTCTTGGCTTGCAGAAAAGGTGATGAATAAAAGCAGGAGAAAGGTATCAGGTTAATTGTTGTCAAGGTGGAGATTGTTGGAAACGGTGACAAAAAATTTCCCATGATTATGATTTCAGATCCAAAAATTCAGCGTTGGTTGTAACTATTTAGCCCAAGTTAAAATTTGTTGTGAGCGAATCCTATAATCAGTTTTCCATGTACTTGTATATAAATTATGTAAGCCCATAGAGGAAAATATGGAGTGGTGAAAGGTGTGAGTGAGCTATTGTAATCTCCATGATCTGAATAATAAGACAACCGATACCTATGCTTGGTGGACGTAGCCCAACGTTTGGGTGAACCACGTAAATTGTTGTGTTTCTTGTCTGCATTCTTATTGATTGTCTTATGTTAATTTGTGTTTCTGCATTTGCAAATTATAACACCAAAAGCACATACTTGTTTGAAGGACTTGAGATCATTACAAATTTCAAATCAATGACGAGTTATAAGACGTTGCCTATAACTCTAAAGTTTTGTTTAAATCCAAGTATAAACTCTCTCTACCAAAAACAATCTTGTTTCTTCTAAGAATATGATTTTCCGCCTAGATCTAAGCATAGAAACCTGCATATGAACACAAAGAATTGATGTTGTAGAAAACATGAAGAGAATAACCAAACTAAGGTGCCCTCAAAATATCACAAACAACAAGCCAAACAGACATATACACTTTGTATTAAGATGATGTTGTTCTACCATGAAGAACTTGGTTTTATAGCTAGAAAAATCGAAGAAGAAAGAACATAAGTGGACGATTAAAATGATGTAGAAGAATTGAGATAGAATTTGCTCAATTAATTTGTCCAAAACCACCTCCAAAATACACTAAGAGATGTAAAAAAAAATTGCTCTCACTATAAGGAAAACATGTTTTTGTGGAGGTATTTAGTGTTTTATGGAAAAATTATATAAAAAAAATATATGCTAAAGAAAGTTTAGTTTTTATATAGGTGTTAGCCAAGGTTTATTATCTACAAAATCTAGGTGGTCCTAGGTTTTAGTGGAGGTTTCTTTTGTGGTTGTCCCACCTATATAATGGCCCACCGATGCGTTGGTATTTTAGAGACCCTAGTGCACTTCATATACAATGGGTTAACATGAGGAAATGGCCCTTGTCAACTTCACAAGATTACCTAATAAAAGGGCCCAATTAAACCTTTCTCTATTGAAGAAAGAATAGTCCATCATTGCCACTAGAAATGAACCAGAATCAAACTAGAAATGAACTAGAATTGTTTCTCTCTCAAAGAGAAAGAATTCAAATACTAAAAGAACTCCCCTTTCACAAAACCAATTAGTAACCAGGATTAAATGAAACATGATCAAACATATAGCGATGGAGAGAATACTCCACCAACTAAATTATATGCAAAATTAGAAGCGTTGAGTAATCAAGAATAATCCACAACCTATCAAGAGACTTTTTGTTTCATATCAATTGTCAACCAACATAAGATAAGTGAGAATAAACATTACAATCAAGAAATCATCCAATTGGAGTGCTTGTGATATAATTATTCATTCTATGTGATGCACATGTCTCAAAACTCAGATTTCGCCCATCAACTTTTGGGCATCGGATACAGGTCATGGACAACCTTCTTTGCCTACATAAACAATAGAATGAAACCACAATAACATGAACTTGTATATGCTCATGTGAAACTATGGAAGATCAATTTAAGCAAAAGAAATGTTTTGGATGATATATTTTTCCATTTCCTGGACCTAAATAGGGCGACGTCTCTCCGTACCAATATCATTATGAGACTCCTAGTAAATGGTTATATGAACATAATGAAATCTTGGTTCATCCTTGTAGCTTTATGAATATCATTATGAGACTCCTAGTAAATGGTTATATGGTTATATGAACATCATGAAAGCTTGGTTCCTCCTTGTAGATTTATGGCAACTGAAATTTTTTCCATTCCTTGAGGAATCAAAATTCATTCTTGTATCATATGCTTGATAAGGAAGGCCACCACTTCAAACATTATTTTAAGTAAATGTAGAATGCACAAACAATGGATGGTCATGTAGAATTGTTCTATGCATCAATTTGATCTATAATGTAAATGTTTAATTCTAATGACTTATAAGTGTTTGAACATAGTGTTATTACTCAAACTCTTTCCAAGGAAAGGATCTTAATCTTACAAAACGAGCCCAGGGACCTATCAAGAAAGACACCCACTATCACTTTGGTGGCCTTTCTCCAATTTTTAGACTAAGGAAAAGAAACTACTCTAGCCTAGGGGAACCCTATGGTCAATCTAAGCTAAATTGTTTGGTACAAGATGATAAATTATCAATTCAAAATAAAAACGTTACTTAAATCAAACTTACTTTGAAAATGCAACTCAAAAGTTAAGGAATGGAAAAACTTCCCTCAAAATCCAAACTCACAAAATGCTCAATATTCCTAGTCCAAGATGCTCAAAAATACAGTGGCACATGCTGAAGTAGAAATGTGATTTAAGCCCAACAATAACCCAAGAGTTTTATTAATCATGGGAAATGTAGATGCCACAAATTGGTGATATCTAAGTCAATGATTAAACACTGAATACTGGTGCTAAATTTAAGTGTTCATTTAGGACTATAAATAAACTCAAAAATTCAGTGGCACATGTTGTAGTAAAAATGTGACTTAAGCCCAACAATAACCCAAGAGTTTTATTAACCATGGGAAATGTAGATGCCACAAGTTGGTGATATCTAAGTCAATGTTTAAAGACTGAATACTGGTGCTAAATTTAAGTGAACTTGTGATATCTAAGTCAATGTTTAAAGATTGAATACTGGTGCTAAATTTAAGTGTTCATTTAGGACTGTAAATAAACTCAAAATTGCTAGTACCTCATAATGTGCAAGTGAGAGAATTCATAACCATGGGTAAAAATTCTAAAACTGTTAGCAAGTGTGAGAACACATTAGACTATTCAATTCAACATGTTTTCACGATAGATGTGTCCAAATTTTTAATACGTCTAACACATTAATTGTTAGAGTAATACTTATATTCAAAGTGAGCTCATTCAGGACAACAATTTAAATAAAGATCCAAACTTAGATTTGGGGATAGCACGACATAAATTACTGTGAACTTATTTGCATAAAGAAAAGTATGTTCCAGCTCTTAATTAATGTTTTACCGTTGCTGTGTTTAAAAGAAATAAAAAGTAAACTATGTGTTTAAAACCACGAGTCTCAATCCTGAAGTGTAATCAACAAGTATGACAGTCCATTCATGAGCTTATTACTGTCAGGTATTAATCATTTCACCACCTGTATGAACGACGCATTATTGGCCGTCTTGACCCTTCAAGACTCAAGGATCAAGCACTGTTGGTTTACTCCAATTAGCTTAAGCGGCGGTCGCCTTAACCTTTGAAGGCAGCAAGACACCATTACCGCCATTTATTAAATCTCTTACAAGATCAAAGGGGCAATTTTTGAATTCATGTTTCTGTATAAATACCAGAAACGAATTGTAATTGTATAGATCTTAAAAACACATTTTTGAATTGAAGTTGTTATTGTGTATTTGCAATCATTCTCTCTGCATTTATAAAAAAAAATATTGAGTTAGTAAACTCTGTTCAGGGATTTTTCTTTCAGGATATCTATCGGCTTGTGTAATAGAGCCACTTACCTTCCAAATTCCGAAACCCGAAATTGTTGGGCCCACAACTTATTCACGTTTCTCAATTCAGCAATTGTAGTTTCGATTTGTTTTTGTGTTGGGTGTTTGTAAACCCCGAAACACGAAATCGCTAGGGCCCATAGCCTATTCGCGATTTCGCGATTCGGCAATTCTGGGTGTGTTTTGTTTTTTGCATCGAGAATTTGTAAACGCCGAACCCGAAACCCCGATTGACTGCCAACTTCCTTTTTCCACATTTGGTATCAGAGCCAGCAGTCCATCCGGCAATTGCTTAGTTCATTACAGATTTTTTCCCTGTTAGTGCCAAATTGTATTCTCTTATTTTCCTGCGTGAAGGTTTATTTGATTTCTTTCAAACTTTTATAAATGGTTGCGTCTAGTAGTAGTTCTTCTCAGATTCAGGTCCCTGTACTGAGCGATAAGTCATATGACTCTTGGTATATTCGAATAAGAATGATTTTGCGTTCTCAGGATTTGTGGACTTATGTTATTGATGGTTATGCCGAGTCAACTGATGTTGCAGCAAAATTGGCTCTGTCTAATGCTGATCGTGTTTTGCTGAAGGAAAATAGGAACAAAGATAATAAGGCTCTTGGATTAATCCAACAAGGATTAAATGAATCCATTTTTATGAAGATTTCTAGTGCTGCATCTTCGAAGATGGCTTGGGACATTCTTGAAACTTGTTATCAAGGTGTGTCCAAGGTGAAGACAATCAAGTGGAAAAATTTAAGAAGGGATTTTGAAAATCTGAAGATGAAGGATAATGAAAGTGTTGATACTTTCATGACTCAAATGATGAGTGTTGTGAACCAGCTCAGGCAGTATGGAGATGATATTGAAAATAAAAGAGTTATTGAGAAAGTGCTGAGAAGTTTGCCCAAGAAGTTTGAACCTGTTGTTGTACCCATAGAGGAATTTAAGGATTTAAGTCAAATGCAAATTGATGAGTTAACTGGTTCTCTTGTTTCTCGTGAATCTAGGATATCTAGATATGAACAAGGATCATTGGAGAATTCCTTCAAATCGCAATTTCATATTACCATAGGCAGAGGCAGAGGAAGGTCTTATAATCGTGGAAGATGAGGTCGATTTTTTGGTCCAAGGGACAACAAAGCTGAATCAGAGTCTAAGAAGAAGTCCCAACAAAATCCTCCTAATTTAAGAAGGAGCAGCAACAAACCCTGGTAGCAAGAAAATCAGAGGTATGATAAAGTAGAGTACAATGTTATTATTGTAAGAAGTTCAAGGGCATTTTGCTAACAAATGTTGGAAGAAACAGGAAGATGCTGGAAAGCAGTCTGCACATATTACAAATGAGTCTGAGGATCATCAAAATCTTGTGTTTTTGACCTGTAATGTCACTCAGGAAAATGCTAGTGATATTTGGTTTTTGGATAGTGGTTGCAGTAACCACGTGACTGGTAATAAGGACTTGTTTTCTTCTACTGATACTAATATTCAGTCTGAAGTAAAACTTGGAAATCACTGTAAGGTTACAGTCAATGGTAAAGGTGTAGTTCCAGTTTACACTAAGAACAATCAGAGAAGAAATATTGATGATGTTTACTTTGTGCTTGGTTTAAAATGAAATCTTATTAGTGTTGGACAACTAGTGGAGAAAAAGTGTAGAGTGTTCTTCAAGAACAAGGTATGTACAATTTATGATAAATTACCCAGCAAACAGTTGATTTCAAAAGTAGAGATGACCAAGAATATAATTTTTCCACTTGTTATGAGAAATGATTTGAGTGGTTCTTTGAATGCTTATAAGGCTAGAAGTTTAGATGAATCTTGGTTATGGCATTCGAGATATGGAAATTTACCTTTTGGTGGCTTAGATATGTTACAAAAGAAGCAGATGGTAAAGGGGTTACCTTGTATTCAACAACCTGCTAGCTCTTGTGAGAGTTGCATACTTGGGAACCATCGCAGAGAGAAGTTTGTTTCAGGTGTTTCCTACATAGCAAAATATCCATTGGAAATTGTCCACACAGATTTATGTGGACCTATGCAAACACCTTCTTTAACTGGTTGTGTTTATTTTATGACTTGCATTGATGATTTCAGTAGGAAGACTTGGTTGTATTTATTGAAAAAGAAATCTAAATCCTTTGATGTTTTTAATAAGTTTAAGTCTATGGTTGAGAATGAGAGTGGTCAAACCATTAAAATCTTAAGGTTTGACAAAGGAGGTGAATACAAACTTAATGAATTCATTGAATTTTGTGATCTTCATGGAATTAAAAGGTAGTTTACTGCTCGTTATACTCCACAACAGAATGGAGTGGCTGAAAGGAAGAATCGGACCATCATGGACATGGCTGGAAGCATGTTGAAAGAAAACCATATTTCAAATGAATATTGGGGAGATGCAGTTATGTGCTCTATTTTTATCTTGAATAGAAGTCCGACCAAGATTGTGAGGGATCGTGTACCTCAGGAAGCCTGGGATGGTAAGTCTTGCAATGCTTCTCATTTTAGAATTTTTGGATATGTTGCATTTGCGCATGTACCGATAGAAATGAGGAGGAAGTTGAATGACAGAAGCGAGAGATGTATCTTTGTTGGATACAGTGAAGAGTCTAGGGCATATAAAATCTACAATCCCATTACCCAGAAATATGTAATTAGCAGAGATGTTCGATTTAAAGAAGATGAAGCCTAGGATGGAAGTATTGACAAATCAATTTCAGAGGGAGTTGTGTTACCCCGTGAAGATGGTGATGGAGATGAGTAGGCTGAAGGAGATGGACAATTGGTTCCACATGCACATACACCTGCAGCAAGAAGTCCTACAAGGGAAGCACCAGATTTCATCCCATATCAATTTAGAACACCCAGAACTCATGAGCGTGGTGAGCCATCTAGACATGGTGGACATCAATCCAAGTCACAGGTAAGTAGTGAATCAAATCCCACTTTAGCTTCATTAAGAAATGGATTTAAAGGACATAAGACTAGAAGCTTAAGAGAATTTTATGATCAGAATGAAGAAGTAGATAAGATTTCAAATTTTTCATTAATGGCATGTGATCCTATAAGTTTTCATGAAGCTGTTAAAGACGATGTTTGGATAAAAGCAATGGGTGAGGAGATTGATTCCATTGAAATAAATAACACTTGGGATCTTGTAGTTTTACCTGAAGGTAAGAACAGTATTGGTGTTAAGTGGGTTTATAAGACTAAGTTGAATGCAGATGGTGAAGTTAAAAAGTACAAGGCAACACTAGTAGCTCAGGGGTTTAGTCAGCAACCCGACATTGATTACAATGAAACATTTGCTCTTGTAGCAAGAATTGACACTGTGAGGATGGTCTTAGCTATTGCAGCTTAGAATAAGTGGATCATGCATCAGATGGATGACGTTAAGTCTGCATTATTGAATGGATATTTGGAAGAAGAGGTTTATTTAAGGCAACCTACGGGTTATGAGATTGATAAGCACAGAGATAAAGTTTACAAGTTAAGGAAAGCCTTATATGGATTGAAGCAGACATCCAGAGTATGGTATAGAAGGATTGATGAATACCTGATTAGTGTTGGATTCAACAAAATTCCAAGTGAGCCAACCCTGTATACAAAGATAAACCAGGAAGGTAAAATTTTGATTGTATGTCTGTATGTTGATGACCTTATTTTTACTGGAGATCTATCTGTAAATGATTTTTAAAATGCCATGAAAACAGAGTTTGAGATGACTGATTTAGGATTGATGAAGCATTGTTTATCCGGATTTATGTAGGAACACAATGAAATACAGAAATACACATAAACGCAGAGATGCAGTGGAAATAAGACTTCATTTGATTAATAACAAATGACTGAAAAATGCTTACATATAGAATGGAAATAAACTAGCTAGGGTGCTGGTAGCTTATCTTTGAGAAGAGATGTGGCAGCTACTGGCCTCTCAAATGCTTGTTACAATGAGGATCGAAGGCCTATATATTACTGATAAACAATGGAAAACCCTAAACATCCAAAAACCTAACCCTAGGAGATGAAACGTCGGAATATGGGTCTCGTTGAGGTAAATTGGTACATCAATTTCTCGGGGTCGTAACTTTGGCATACTATCTCCGTTTGACGCACATGATACATCGTTAGAAAGATCTATTCGAAGACTACACTGCTAACAAAAAATATCAAGTTCGGAATAGACTCATATTCGCCAGAGCATTCATGCCCAAAAAATGTCGTTTAGGGCCTCAAAACAACTCTGGAAGTTCAGGACCCGAATAACTGCTAAAAATAGTAAATTGTGCTACAATTAAGAAAATTAAAAAACTGAAAGAAACAATGGTGTGGGTCTAAGTGAAATAGGCGGGTGGCCACCAATATCCACCTGGATCAGTCCTCCCCCCTTAGGAATAAATGGTCCCCATTGCGTTGAGTTCCTCCATGAGATGAGGAAACTTCTGTTGAACTTGGTCCCTGGTGAGCCACTTGTCCTGGTGAAGGAGTTGGCCTGCTTTGACAACTCGATATAGCTGGATCCTCTGTTGGCGGGTGTTCTTGACCTGTGTGTCCATAATTCGGTCAGTTGTGGCTTGTTCCATGCAATCTGGGTTTAACTCTGTTGGTGTGAGTTGTTCTACCATGTCGGATGTGTCTAGTAGAGGTGGAAAGTAGGGTCGAAGGTGGTCCACATTGAACATTGGGTGCAGACCAAGGAATGGTGGGATACCGAGCTCAAAGGCATTGTCCTCTATAGCCTTGGTGATGGTGTATGGCCTATATCGGAGTGGGTGAATCTTACGGTAGGGTCCAGCGAGGCGGTCCTTTTGCAAATGTAGCCACACTTTGTCGCCCACATGGAAGTTGTGTCGCACTCGATGTTGATCATGTCATTACTTGTACTTAGTATTGGCTCTGTCCAAGATGTCATGAACTTGTTGGAGGATCTGTTGAATGTGCTCAACGAATCTATTTTCCTTGTCATCCTCAGACTAGACATGGGTTGAATCTGTCTGAGTAGCCGCAAATGGCATGGCTACATCAATGGGACATAGTGGCTGGAATCCCAAGCCCACTTGAAAGGGGCTATGGCTAGTTGAGCTATGGAGAGCCCAGTTGTAGATGTTTTGTACATAGGGGAGGCTCTCATCCCATGTGCGTGGATGCTTTGAGTTGTACATGCGCAAAATGTGTACAATCATTCAGTTGATGACCTCTGTCTGGCCATCAATTTGCGGATGGAAAGATATGGACTTGGTGAGCTTGGTGTCCAACATTGACCAGAGGCTGGAACAAAATGTATTGAGGAACCTGTTGTCCTGATCTGAGATGATAGACCGTGGGATCCCAAAGTGTACCCACACTCGTTCAAAGAAGAGTTTAGCAGTGGCTTATGCTATGATATTCTTCTTGCAGGCCATCATAATGGACATCTTCGAGAATCGGTCAATGACCACAAAAACACAGTCATTGCCATGCTTAGTAGAAGGAAGGTCTGACATGTAATCCATAGAGATGGATTCCCAAGGTCAATTGGGGGTGGGAAGTGAAGTATAGAGGCCTTGCTTCTTGATGGTCAGTTTGGCAATGGCGCAAGTAGTGCAGGACTTGATGTACTTCCCGACATCCTGTTAAAGGTTCGGCCAATAGAAATACTTTTGCAGTACTGTCATGGTTTTCTCGACCCCAAAATTCCCAGCGACCCGACTATAGTGCACCTCCCAAATCATCTTGGCACGCTTTCTTGAAGGAACACAAAGGTGTCCTAGGTGACAAAGCAAGGCATCCTGGGGGTGAAAATTGGGAACTTTCTTATCCTCCAAGAGTGTATTGTATGTGTGGTCGAATTCTGGATCACTTGTGTAGAGAAGCAGCCAATCGAAAGTCCCGTTCCCACAAGAGTTGAGCACAGTGGTTAGCGCCACGATGGGTGGTCGACTGAGGCAGTATGCAACATTATTGGTGCTGCCTTTCTTGTACTTAATGTTCAAATGAAATTGTTGCAGGTATGTGGACCACTTATGATGGCAATCGTTCTGCAACTTCCCTTGTGTCTGTATGAACTGTAGGGGTCGGTGGTCTGTGTGGATGACCATTTCCTTTCCCAAAATGTAATTCTTCCATTGCCAACAAGATTTCACAATGGAATACATTTCTTTGTCATAAGTGGGATACTTTCAGACTATGTCGGAAAGTGTCTCACTGTGATATTCCACTGGATGCCCATGTTGAGTAAGTACTACCCCAATGGCATAGTCAGAGGCATTTGTCTCAATCTCAAATGGTTGTTGCAAGTCTGGTAATGTGAGCACTGGTGCAGACCAGAGGCGATGCTTCAACTCCCTGAACGCCTTCTATTGAGATTCATACCAAAATAATTTTTCTTTAGCTCCTCCCTTCGTGACTTGACTCAAGGGCCAAGTGATATGAGAGAATCCCAGCACAAACCTATGGTAGAAATTGGCAAGACCTAAAACGCTGCAGAGCTCTGTTAGGGTGGTTGGGGCTAGCCAATCCTGAATGACTTGGATCTTTGTTGGATCCACATGCACCCCCCACTCATCAATAATGTATCCAATATACTGAACCTGGGTCATGCCAAAAGTTCATTTCTCTAAATTGGCACACAACTTATGTTGTCGCAGTGTTTGGAGGACCTGTCGGATGTGGTCGAGGTGCTCTTCCCAAGTCTGGCTGAAGATCAGAATGTCATCCAATTACACCACTACAAATGAGTTGGTGAATGGCAGTAGGATGTCTTCCATTAGCCTCATGAAGGTTGCAGGGGCATTTGTCAACCCGAATGGCATGACCAACCATTCGAAAAGGCCCTCCTTGGATTTGAAGGCAGTCTTCCACACATCAGAGAGTTCGATTAGTACTTGGTGATACCCTGACTTCAAGTCGATCTTGCTGAAATATTTCACCCCCTTGAGTTGGTCCAGAAGGTCGTCAATCTATGGGATTGGGTACCTATTCCGAACAGTGATCTTGTTCAGTACTTGATAGTCAATGCAAAGTCTCCAAGTCCCATCCTTTTTCTGCACCAACACGATCGGGCTCCCACAGGGTGATGAACTCGACTGGATGTGACCTTTCTGCAACAGCTCCTAAATATACCTCTTGATTTCGTCATTCTCCAGAACAGAGCGCCGATAGATGGGTCCATTGGGAAGCGGTGCACCTGGGGTCAGATCGATGGGGTGCTTGAGTTGGCAGTGTAGAAGCACCCCTGCGGGGGAGGTGAAGATGTCCTCGTACTCCTCCATGACCTTATCCATTTGTTGTTTTCATGCAGCAGGGCCCTGTATGGAGGTCATGGCCACAGTCTTCCTCTTTCCCTGAGGGCAGATCATCAGGAAAACAAATTTCCTAGTTTTGAAAATGAGCTTACTGCATTGTTTTGCAGTAACCAAAGAGATGGTGGTAGGTGGTGCTATCTCCGGTATCCTGTATATCTTTTTGCCCAAGGTGATAATAACAACACGAGGCCTAGACTCATACACAACATGTCGCTTCCACAAGTATGGTTGGCCTAATAATACATAAGAAACATCAAGAGGAGCAATGTCACATAATACCTCATCTGTGAAGGTCTTGATGCTATAGAGAAGGCAACATTGTTGGTTGATGTGAAGGTCCCATCCTTGGTGCAACCACTCAATGGTGTATGGTTGTGGGTGTGTTGTGGTCGAAAATCCCAGCCTCTTCATGACCTTTACCAAGATGAGGTTCTTATGGCTCCTACTGTCGACAATGAACTACAATGGGGAACCCTTTACCCACATCTTAGAATGGAAGAGACTCTCTACCTCCTCGGGATCTTCGTGGTGGAAACAATGGCATTAGGCTCCGCATCGATAACCTTCTTCCCCCTATCATTCCCCTTGTCGGGTTCTGATTCAGAGTTGGAGCATGCATCCGATTCAGAAGCCTTCAACTCGGCTACCAGTGACTACTTGGCCCGACACTCACTTGTTTTGTGAGTGGAGCTCTTATGGAACTCACACCTCTTCCCCGTGTCCTTTTTTGGCTTCATGGTGTTGTTCTTTTCTTGTGGATTTGGAGGGTTATCCTGGCTGCCCTGCCTTGGCTTGGTCCTTTGTTCTACGGTTTGGGGGTACCTTTCCCTTGCTTCTGATTCGCAGACCCAAAGTCTCACTTTTTATGTTTGAACTTCTGCTCAATCTTGGCAGCATATCAGTACGCTACACCAAGCGAGGAGATGTCAAGGAATTCCATTTCCTCCTGAATGTATCCGTGCATACAACTACAGTACTTTAACACCAAATGTTTCTCTGAATCTTTGATACCCAACTTTGTGCGTAGGGTATGAAACAGATTCGTCATCTCATGCACATCTTGGTCCCTTTGTTTCCGCAACGTACTCCATTGTATGTATTTGTCCTCATAGCTCCCCACGGGATAATATTATTCCTTGATGGCGTCTCAGAAATAATTCCAAGTGGGCATGGACGAGAACAGAGAGGGTTCCCCCTCACCCTGTTGCTCCGAGTAGGTTTCCCACCAGTCCTTGACATGGGGGGCAACTTTGAGGAGTGCGAAAATAATCCTTTCTCGGTCGGAAAATTCATGAACCGAGAAATATCCTTCTAATAGATTAAACCATCTATCTACATCATCTGCATCTATTTGGCCCTTAAATATGGGAATGTCAAAGTTTACTTGTACCTTAAAAGGAGTGGCGCCTCCAGAGTGGTTGTTGGATGTCGATGCGCTGCTAGTGGGAATCCGTTGAAGAATCTGGGCAAATTTGTCCATCATCACATTCCTTTGTTTCTCAAGGGCCTCCTCGAGCAACATTTTGATAGGATCTCTTTCTACCTCATATTTATTTTCTTCCCCCATGGGCGGTCGTCGAGGTTTGCGAAACTCATCTTGCAAAGGTTCAACCAGATCAAGCCCCAACTCCTTATACCCCGACCTTGTTGGGGACATGCAAAGAAAGATCGAGAACGAGCAGACCTCTCTGATACCACTGATCTAGATTTATGTAGGAACACAATGAAATACATAAATACACATAAACGCAAAGATGCAGCGGAAATAAGACTTCATTTCATTAATAACAAATGACTGAAAAATGCTTACAGATAGAATGGAAATAAACTAGCTAGGGCGCTGGTAGCTTATCTCTGAGAAGAGATGTGGAGGCTACTGGCCTCTCAAATGCCTGTTACAATGAGGCTCGAAGGCCTATATATTACTGATAAATAATGGAAAACCCTAAACATCCAAAAACCTAACCCTAGGAGATGAAACGCCAGAATATGGGCCCCGTTGGGGTAAATTGGTACATCAATTTCCCGGGGTCATAACTTTGGCATACTATCTCCATTTGACACACATGATACATCGTTAGAAATATCTATTCGAGGAATACACTGCCGACAGTGAATATCAAGTCCGAAACAGACTCATATTCGCCAGAGCATTCATGCCCAAAAAATGTCATTTAGGGCCTCAAAACAACTTCGGAAGTTCATGACCTGAATAACTGTTAAAAATAGTAAATTGTGCTACAATTAAGGAAACTGAAAAACTGAAAGAAACAATGGTGTGGGTCCAAGTGGAATAGGAGGGTGGCCACCAATATCCACCTGGATCAATTTTCTTGGAATTGAAATGGATCAATCTGATGATGGCATATTCATTTGTCAAACTAACTATGCAAATGAAGTATTGAAAAGATTTAGAATGTTGAATTGTAAACTAGTTGCAACACCTATGGCAACTGATATTAAACTTAGCAAGTGTGATGAGGGATCATATGTTGATCCAACTCTGTATAAGAGGTTGGTTGGAAGCCTTATGTACTTAACAACAACCAGACCTGATATCATGTTTGTTGTAAGTTTGATTTCGAGATTCATGGAGACTCCGAAGAGTACTCATTGGCAAGAAGAAAAGAGGATCCTAAGATATGTTGCTGGAACAACTGACTTTGGTATCCGATACACATCAAGTTTAAACTTTGAGCTGATCAGATATACTGATAGTGATTTTGCAGGTTCCATTGATGATAGGAAAAGCACATTTGGGTATGTGTTCAGTCTTGGATCTAGAGCAGTGGCATGGGCCTCAAAGAAACAACCCATAGTGAATTTATCTTCTACTGAGGCAGAGTATGTTGCAATAGAAGCAGTTGCATGTCAAGTTGTGTGGATGAGAAGGGTCTTGAATGAATTGTTTCATGACCAGAATGATACAACCCAAATTGTCTGTGACAATAAATCTGCCATTGCACTGTCAAAAAATCACGTCTTTCACAAACAAAGTAAGCACATTGATACAAGGTATCATTTCATTTGAGAGCTGGTAAATGGCAAAGAAATTTATGTTTAGTTCTACAGATCTTAAGAACAATTTGCAGACATATTTATGAAGCCTTTGGGAAATGAATTGTTTAAAATCCATAAAAGAAATATTGGGGTGTGCAAGCTGTAATGCATTGTTTACAACAACTTTTGTTTTACATATTTTTAGTTTTTTTTTTCCTCTGAAATGATTAAGAGGGAGTATGTCAGGTATTAATCATTTCACCGCCTGTATCAACGGCGCATCGGTGTTCGTCTTAACCCTTCAAGATTCAAGGATCAAGCACCATTGGTTTACTCCAATTAGCTTAAGCAGTGGTCGCCTTAACCTTTGAAGGCAAAAAGACACCATTACCGCCATTTATTAAATCTCTTAGAAGATCGAAGGGGCAATTTTTGAATTCATGTTTCTATATAAATACCAAAAACGAATTGTAATTGTATAGATATTAAAAAAAAAAAATTGAATTGAAGTTGTTATCATGTATTCGCAGACATTTTCTCTGCATTTATAATTTTTTTTATTGAGTTAGTAAACTCTGTTCAGGGATTTCTCTTTCGGGATATCTATTGGCTTGTGTAATAGAGCCACTTACCTTCCAAACGCCGAAACCCGAAATTGTTGGGCCCACAACTTATTCACGTTTCACAATTCAGCAATTGTCGTTTTGAATTTTTTTTTGCGTTGGGTGTTTGCAAACCCTGAAACCCGAAATTGCTAGGGCCCATAGCCTATTCACGATTTCGCAATTCGGAAATTCTGGGTGTGTTTCATTTTTTGCATCAAGCGTTTGTAAACATCGAACCCTGAACCCTGATTGACCGTTGAATTTCATTTTCCACAATTACCAACAAAACCAGAGTGACTTAACCAATGAAACTGCTAGTAATTTTAAACTACAAAATGCTTTAAAAAAAGTGTAAGTGTTTAATTATGATATCAATGAACTATGAGTAAAGAGAAAATCCTGAAAAATAAATACCAAGACTGTGTACAGCTGCAGTAAAGAATGAATGAATGTAATGCGTGAAAGGGTTATTTATCCATGCACATGTTCATTCAAGAGTTAAAAATTTTCATCAATTGAAAATTGAAAGTGTTTTAACCCTCAACCAAAGATTCCATCCTTGAAAAGACACTCAAAGGGTTAGATCATTGCTTAAAATGAAAGTCGTCCCACCTACTTAAGCATCGATTTGTTGTATGAAAGAGTTCATAGCATAAAGGAATCAAAACATTGCAAGAGAATGACAAGCTATGCCAAGTCGTTGACCATGAAAATAAACTTAAAGGAAAATTATATCACCACCAATTTTGAGCATGCATCATATTTCCTTTAGTTAGTGAGTTGATTGATTAATGAAATTGTTGGCGTAAATATATGTATAAGTATAGCATGAATATTAGACTACACCATAAAAACCAAATCGATCAGCTTGAAAAACCACAGAAAAGGAGGTAGACCTGCAATTTGAACTCAAATTGATGCAAGATCCAAGTAAAGGTTAGCTCAAAACACTTAAGTGAAAGATCCAAGTAAGGGTTATCTCAAAACACTTGAGTGAAATCAAACTGATTCTAAATATGAGACTTGTATACCCTAGCTTTCTTGATTACAAAGAAAATGAAAGGAAAAAGAAATTTAAAAGATGGTTAGAAACTCCATTTCAAAATTTCTCTTATCATTGGGCTATGGGGTCTTGAAACCCTTGGCAATGTCCTTTTCACCAAATCGATGAAGTCTCCAAACATCATATTTCTTGGAAGAGAATGAAATTATGATAATAAAACTTACAAGACTTCAAAGGGAGGTTAATTCTAATGAAATAAAACTAAGTATCACAAGGAAAATTGTAAACTAGATCTTAGTAAAGAAATAGAAGAATTTAATTCGAATTTAATAAAGAAATAAAATAGAACCTAAAGCTCATACCTTATTTTCATTATCCCTCCTTGTGATAGCTCTTACTTCAATGAAGTTTGAAATTCTAAAATATCTCTTATAAAACCCTAGAATATTGCTCAAGAAGAAGAAAGATCTTACAAACAAATAGAAATAAGTTATTCCACTTTATTTCCAACAAGTGAGAGTGAAAGAGGCACCCTACTTATAGAGATAAGGAACCCTCCAATACCATACAATTAAAACCATGAGTTGGAGTGATACAATGTGCTCATACCATGTGCTACAATAAAACCATGAGCCCAATACCATGCTCCCAAGTGAAACCATCGGACAATACTGCTAAAAGTTACAACAAACCCCTCAAAAGTGTGGTGCCTCTTCAAAGTGAGAAAAAAATAACTAAATATCATACATGTGGTCCATGAGGGAAAGGAAACATGTGCACCCTCATCACAATGAGCAAATAACCACCTAATTGTAATGCCCCTTACCCAGGGATTCATGATTTAAACAATAAATTTGTTATCTAAGTTATATTTATGCTCTAGTATAAAAATAATAGTTAAATCTCAAAATCACCTAACACATTTTCAATAAATAGGTATGTATGTTTAACTTTCATTCACTAAAAATAGTAATATTAGTGAAATACCTATTGAAGAAGAAGTTTGTCCCTTTAACTTTCCTTGATCACTTTCCTTGATAACATGCTTGAAACTTATTACTCCCAACCAGCTAGGAATAGAGCCTCTCTGGCTCCCCAGCTCTAGGAAATCAAATTTCCTAGTCCTCGAGCCCAAAATCCCAACAACACGAGCCCACCATCTCACTTGTAAGACAACCAGAATTTCCAACCATTTCCCCTCTCCCATATTTTTCCTCCATGCCTCTTGAATGATCCCCCAAATGTCCAACTCACCCTCCCTTATCCCTCCATCCATCGACCCCCTCCATCATAAGTTTTCCATATCCCCTTATCCTTTCTCATAAATTCATACCTACCCTTAAATCAAATAAAATACTCAATTCTTTTATTGTTGCATTACTTAATTAAAAAAAGAATAAATAAACAAATGATAAAATCTAATTAGTTCAATAAGTAACTGACTTAGATAAATTAATGATTCAATTACTTAATAAAATTTTAATACATTAATAACTTAATTTACCTTAATTATAATCATTAATTACTATAATTGGGGCGTTACATACACCCACCCTTCAAGAAACTTTGTCCTGAAGTTATATTAATTTACAATACAAGGATAATAATAACATAATTCATACATCCAGATCCAATAAACAACATCATTAATTTAAAATACTCATAATACTAGTGTACATGTGCAAGGAATGTATGCATAGCTAGCACATACAGGACTTGTGTGTATACTAATAAAAATAATTATCACATCTAACGCAATTCTTGTATGCTTCCAATCCAATCAACAATGCAATTAACTTCATAAAGAATAAATAAACCATTTAAAATATTTGTAGAATCCTTGAATTATAATAATTTAACGCAAGTAACATTTACCTAGATAATTGTAATTTAGTTAAGCCCCTTCTTCTTTTTTTGAGAAAAAAGAAAATCAGACACTTATGCTATAAGATTAAAAACCCTACACACTCTCAACTATTTCTAATCATCATGCCTCCCTAACCTACTTCCATCTTCCATCCATATCCTTCGTATGTTGGACTATTCGAGAGTGTCAACTATATTGGTGTAACTCTAGGTAGAACCCGTAACCGGAAGTGTCAACTACCTTGACCAAGCTTCCCCAGCAGGCAACTGACAATCATCATAATACGTCTAGAGGAGCATGACCTAACACCTTCCTCCCATGACTCCAGGTTTCGAAGGATACATGGTGGGAAATGCCTCCACCCCTCCTGATAAAACTAGGGTCAACCCTATCATGGACCATATGGTGGCACTATGTTGTTGCTCGATTTTGTCATCATATATTCAGTTTTAGGTAGTCTTACTAGATGAAAAACCCGCACTTGCCCACATATTATATCAATGTATTTGAACCAACATAATTTAACATACAAAAATTCATACAATATTATTTCTCAGTTGATGTTCACAACATCAACCATTTATTATCATCATCCTTTTGATACTTCATAGCCCATTAATATGCAGGTTAGTTATAACACATACTCACACATATCCATACACATTATCATGTAAATGTATTTAACCATATCATTAACTCGGTATCCACATACCAACATCTTTAAATTTCACATTTTTCAAGCCAGAAATAGGTTGCATAATATCCATCATAAATCACATAACGTTAGACATTGATAGTATTTACATTCACATAGGTCCATATGTCCAAAATTTATAGTGTCAAGTAATCAATGTTCCACACATCATAAGCAAATAAAGATATGACTAGGCCATAAATAATTCTATTTTCCTAAGTCAAACTAGGTCATTACATACACCCATCCTTCGGGAAACATATTCCCAAGGTGGTCAAAAAAGTGAGGGATGATCCTGTTGTAAGGTCTATGCATCCTTCCAAGTAGCAGATCCTGGACTATACTTGTCCCATTGGACCTTAACTTGGTCTACCAAACGGTTGCTGAGTTGTCAGACCCTACTGTCCAATATGCATAATGATTCAAACATGATGGTTCCCATGTCTAAGTCCTGCAATTCCTTCCAATTTAGTTTGTGAGATTTGTCAACAACATAATATCGTAGAACATATACATGAAAAACATCATGATTTTTATGCAATTGGGATGACAATATGAGGCAATAGGAAATAGGTCCAGTTCTTTCTTTGATTTTAAATGGTCCTATAAATTGAGGCAAAAACTTTGTCCCTTTCCAAAACTGAATGGTACTCTTATTAGGCCTTATACGAATGAAAACCGGATATCCCACTTTATAACTTCTTTCAGTCCTATGTGCATCAGCATAACTTTTATGTTTATCCTGCACCTCTTTTAATCGTCGTCTAATATGAATCACCTACTCCTCCATATCTTGAATCAATTATGGCCCTACTGTCACTCGGTCTTCTAACCTTTCCCAACTCAATGGTTTTATGCATGGCCTTCCATAGAGAGCTTGATAGGGCAGCATTCTTATTGAGTTGTGAAAATTGTTATTGTAGGAAAAATTTACCAAAGGTAAGTACTTCTCCTAATATGATTGATTATCCATAACATACATCCTAACCATGTCTGCCATAACCTAATTTACTCTTTCAATTTTTCCATCCTTTTCAGGATGATATGTTGTGCTTAAGTTCATTTGAGTCCCTAGTGTTGACTGCAAACTTTTCCAACACCTAGATGTGAATCAAGAGTCTCTATCTAAAATGATCTTCTTGGGTAACCCATGCAGATGGATGACTTCACTTATAAAACTGTGTGGCAGATCAATGGCATCATAAGTGTCTCTAACTAGAATAAAATGAGCACTCTTGGTCAACTTATCAACTATAACAAGAATGGAATTATGCCTCTACGATGTGAGTGTCAATCCCATAACGAAATCCATAGAAATGACTTTTCTCTTGGACATAGGAACATCATGCAGTTGCAGGAGACCTTTCGGGTGGTGATGATCAACCTTCACTTGCTGACACTCAAGGCACCTGTCGTTGAAATGGATTAAATAATGCTTCATGCCTTCCTAGAATCAAATCTTCTTCATGTTTGCATACATTTTCTTCACACTTGGATGTGCACAGTAATGTGCTCTATGGGATTCCTTGAGTATGATACTTCGAATATCCCCACTCTCGGATATGTACATCCTTCCCTGGTATCTCAGCAATCCATCTGCCTCGAGGATATATCCTTCAAACTTTGAATCTAATTGTATCCCACTCTAGAGGGCTGAGGTAACCTTTAAATACTAACTATCTCCAATAAGTTTCCCCAACACACGCTCCCTCAAATTAACCTTTAACGACACCAAGGAGAAGATACGTGGTCTTTTTCTCAAGGCATACGCGACCACATTCTACTTTCACTTGATGTATGAAATTCCAAAATTGTACTCACTCCATTGCCTCTTCCTATCATTGAGATCCCTTTGAGTGAACAAATGCTTTAAGATTTCATGGTTTGTTTTGAGCTCAAAGCTTTGTCCCACTAGATAATTCCTCCAAAGCTTCAGAGCTAGCATTACAACTGCCAAATCCAAATCATTAGTAGCATATAGCTCCTCATGTTGCTTCAAATTTCTTGATGCATATGCTATCACTCCCCCATATTGCATTAGCATGACCCCCAATCATTCTTTGCGTCATACATGCAAACTGTGAAGTAGTTCTCCATATCCAACACATGTAGAATTGGTGCACTGTTTAGTAACCTATTAAGCTCGATGAATGCAATGTCACATTCATTTGTCCATTCATACCCGAATCCCTTGTGTTGTAAGGTGGTGATGGGTTTCTCTATCTTCGAGAATACTTCCACAAACCTTCGATAATAAATATCCCCATAAGTCTTCTCACCTCATGAGCATTCCTCAACACTGGAGAATCCATTATGGCCTTCATCTTTTTCGGGTCCATAGAAACTCCTTCTCCTGAAATGATATCACCCAGATAGTGAATATATCTATAGAGGGTCCCTTCCCTTCATTGATTGCTTCCACTACATACAATCGACAACCTTTCCTCATGTAATATTTAACCTTCATTGTCGAGATAAAGCATAAAGATGCCTTCCTCCGTATACCATGGATCTCTACCGACCTTCCTTCATCATCTATGCAAAGCACCCTCTTCGTTAAACAATCTACCAAATATCAATGAGCTTCTAACTAGTCCATCCCAATGATTATATCATACATCCCTAGGGAAATGGCATACACCTTCATCCTAGTCGTACACATTCCTAGGTCTACAAGACAATTATCGATGTTAATTCCAACCACTTGTTTTTCCCTTGAATCCATCTCAACTTGTTTGAATTCATCATGCTTGTAGGATGTCAACCCACACTTTTAGAATGCACATGGTGAAATGAAACTATCTATAGCACCAAAACCAAATAAGATTTTAACATTGACATGATTTAGCGTACCTGACAACTCCACCACAATAGATTGATGTTCTTCCTAGTGGTTATTAACTCCTGCATAAGTCTAGTGGCTACTACTTTCCCTTCCCATTAGCACCTTTCCCTCTTGATGCACAAATCCTGATTGTGACTCTTGGCAGTCACATTGGTAACGAGGTCCTCCACACCCCCAACAAGTAATGTGGGGTGGAACCTGAACATTACCCAGTGAATGCCTCTTAAATGAGTTCCTTCCCCTGGAACTTTTGCGCCTACTAATTGCTCCACGAGGAGGTCGTGTACTTTCCTGTGTCATTGGTGATGAGTGGGATGTTGCACCTACTACCATTTAAATACATGTTGCAAAAAATCTAGGTGTAGTTCTATTTCCATAAGGAGGTGGCCTAGAGCTTCCTTCCCTAGAGAAGGTCCTAGGGGCCTTCCCCATGAATCCAAACTGTTGTGGAATATTTGATCTCATACCTTTGTTTAAGTTCATATTTTCTTCTATGTAACAAGCGCTTTCAACTTCTTCAACCACTGACAATGGTTTCCACATTTGTACCATGCCCCTTATCTGAAGGTTTAACCTATACACAAAATGATCTTCCTATCATTGATCGATATCCATGTATGATATGTACTTTAATAACTCCATGAACCTGATTTCATAATCTTCCATAGTTCGGTTTCCCTAAATTAGAGCATGAAATGCTCCTACTTGTTGTTCTTTGTAGTAAGCCGACAAATATTTTCTCTGGAACCTTTCCTCAAAAAGCTCCCAAGAGATGGTTTCTGGAGTAAGTTGCAATTTCCTCTCTAGATTACCCCACCAGTTCAAGAAATTATCTCAACTTAAATATCTCTATATTCACCTTTGATGTGGAAGCATAGTCTCTAAAGGAAAAGCATCTCGTCATTCTTTCCAACCATGCCTCTGCACGTTCACTTGCATGACCCCCTGCAAACTATGGGAGTTTGATTTTCTATAATTCTTTGGTGATGTCCCTCAATGAAGGTCCTCTCTCTGATTCCCTTGACCCTTCTAGGTTACCCACTCTAGATGGTGACAACTCCACTTCCAAATTTGTTGACCAGTATCTCTTTAATGTCTTATTAATAGCCTTTGAGGAGTGAAATATGAGAGCTAATTCAGGCGATGGAGGTGGCGAGGATGGAATTGGTGGTTCTTGAGATGATTCCCCCCTGGACTCAATTTCCCCATGTCCTAACCATTAGGAATAATGAATCTGCATCCAAATGAATTTTTATTAGAAAATGGCTTAAGGCATTTCACATTTTACTCAAACTTTTTACCTGCAAACATAGGGTCCGACGTAAGTTTTTTTTTACTTGTCTATAAACAAACATTACTCCCATAAGGTAAGTGGCTACAATTCAAGGTCAAAGCCTCTAGGATTGGTAACTTTGTCTAGGTAAACAACTAACTCTCCTACATCACTAGTTATGCTAGCATTATGGGGTACTCACCAATTATCCTAATTTACTTATTTAATCAAGTGTCTAACCCTTTTCTATATCAATACACAACACTTGTATTAATCACCCTTAGGATATTGTTGTTATATGTCCTTGTAATACCTCAATGTCTCCAGTGTTTTCCATTCATGACATTAATCTTATCTATCCTACTATTTTAGCCATTCATTTGCCACTTCCTTGTCTATTTTGTAATTTAGCAATGAAATATATATGATCGTATCAATAACTAATATATATATATATATATATAATATCTCAATGTCCCCTATGTTTTCCATTCATGACATTAATCTTAGCTATCCTACTATTTTAACCATTTGTTTGACACTTCCTTGTCTATTTTGTAATTTAGCAATGAAATATATATGACCGTACTGAATAAGTAATATATATATATATATATATATATATAACCACAAGAACAATCATTTACCATTTATTTTATACATATTTTATTATGATTTTATATGTATCCCCCTTTTGTATAACCTAAACCAAAATAATAATAATAATAATAATAATAATAATAATAATAATTATTATTATTATTATTATTATTATTATTATTATATATATTAAATTAAATTTTATTTGTATATAAAAAAAAATTATATAAAAATAATAATTAACCTTAAATTAAATTTAACTTTTTTATTTAAATTTTTTTTTGTCTAAAAAAGAACAATAATAAAATAAAAATAATAATAAAATTAAATAATAAAACAAAAATAAAATTAAATAAATAATTTCAATTTCAATTAAATAAAATTTTAACTTTCTTACAACAAGAACGCGGACCT
>ML788829.1:169361-207053 GCA_009831015.1 Picea engelmannii
GTAGATCAAAAGGATGAAATATCATTCGAGTTCTCAATCAAATCCTATACCAGGGGAGTTTTGAGGTCTGGGTGTTGTTGAGTGTGCTTAGAAGAGCTGCCAAGTATGGAAACATTGGTATCTTTGGAGGTATCTTTGGATGGAAACCTTTGGGTTTTGTTGGGATTAGGGTTAGCAGGGATATTTTTAGCTAGTAGGAGATGGACAAAGGGAAATATGGAAGATTTTGGTGCATTTATTGGATAGATTCATCTCCTTCTGCCTCCTCATCCCCCACCTCTCAAAGCTCTTCACCCTCTTATGGGCCTTACTTTCACAATTAAAGAGCTATTTGAAATAGGAGGATATGAAACTGGATTTGGAAATCCTGATTGACGAAATCCTTGATTTAATCAATATTTGTTTTTGTTTAACTTTTGTTAGTTTTTGGCACATTCCAGCTGAAGAATTATTGCAGAATAGGTGATTAAAGCCAGAGATGAACAAATGGAACAGGTTTGCATGACTCCTTCTTGCTATCTTTCACCTATATTTTGTTTTTCTAGAAGGGTTTTTCTTTTTCTTTAAAGGGTTATTTCAAGGTTTCTCCATGGAAATTTCAGGGTTTTCAGGGTTTTTTGTCTTAATGGTGGGTAGGCCCTAGAGTCCAAGTTTTGAAATGTGGCTCTGATACAATATGTAATTCCCCACACCCAGGGACTCATGAATTAAACAATAAATTTGTTTTCCAAGTGACTTAATAATTTTTTTTACGTGTCATCTAAGTTATATTTCTATTCTAGTATAAAAATAATAGTTAAATCTCAAAAGCACCTGACACATTTTCAATAAATAGGTATGTATTTTTAACTTTCATTCACAGAAAATAGTAATATTAGTGAAATACCTCTTGAAGAAGAATTTTTTCCCTTTAAATTTCCTTGATAACTTACATGAAACTGATTCCTCCCAGCCAGCTAGGAACAAAGCTTTTTAAGCTCCCTGGCTCCAAGAAATCATATTTCCTGGCCCCTCAACCCAAAATCCCAGCAACACCAACCCACCAACCTGTTAGCACCATGATTTTCATAGCTAAGGTTAGATGTTTGTCAACAATTTGCAAAGTCATGCATGTTAGCACCCATATTGTTTTTATGTCTAACATCATCTAACATCTCCAACGGTCAGTTTCAAAAGGAAGCTTATCAATTATTATTTCCATTTCCATTTCCATTTGCAACTATGCGCTGCAAAATTTTCTACACGTTGCGCAAAGCACTTCATCACGCAAAGGATTATGTCATGCAATGGATGTTGTCATGCAGAGGATGTCATCACGTAGTGAGTTGTTGCGCATGGGATGTTGTCGCAAATAGGATGTTGTCACGCAGAGGATGTCATCATGCAGTGGATTTCATTGCACAATGGATTTCATCACACAGTGGGTTGTCATGCATAGGATGTTTTCACGCAGAGGATGTCATCACGCAGTGGATTTCATCGCGCAGTGGATTTCATGCGCACAAGCTACAAGTCGTGTTGCACAAATGACTGTTTTAGTAGTCAACTTCAAGATCAATTTCTGACCAACTAGAGAGGAATTTTGAAAATATCCGAGAGGTGTTTCTTTAAGACAAACCAAATAATAAAAACATCTATCAAATTTGAAAAATGTTTCATATTTTTGGATATTCAAAGGAATCTTTGAGCCCTATTTTTCAGTTTTCATCATTTCCTGTCCATGATATGTTTTTTCGACACGTATTCCAACCAGCTGAAGATTAATTTCAAGAAACCGAGAGAGTTTTGTATTCATTACGAGATTAAATACAAAAACCTCTCTGATTTTCGAAAAATAGTTTTTTATTAGTGAGATATGATGTCATATTTAACGCTTATTTTCCCAGTTTGTTGCGTAATCCGCTGCATTTTTTTTGTAGGTTACTGTTGAGTAGCAAACCTGTTGTGTAGGGGTGACAGAGTGTCCAACAATGCACATGATGACTTATCAAAAACATATGGTCGAATTGTGATCATGATCAATGATTGTAAAGAATATTTCAGTTACGATTTTGATTTGGAAAAGTCGGGTTTTTTATTTTTCGTAGATCCGTTGAAGTTATTGTTCTCTTTCAAAGAAATCGGATCCATGATTCTAGGAGAGAATAGTTCGACCCTAGCAGCCAAGGGTGACATTAGTTTTCTATATATGGGGATCATTTTCATGTAAAAGGGGTTGGTTGGAAAAATATTGTAGACAGTGACTATTGATTGTAGTTTGTTTTGATCCGATTGAAACTTAATGCAAAAGTCCTGAAGCTTTGATGAAAATATTCTAACAGTGGCAGTCTGATGTATGGTATTATTTATTTACGTATGTGATTTCATGTGTTATTATATTCACATCTGTAAATTTCTATCTAAATCGGAACGTGATTTCAAATCTAGAATTCACTATGCAGTGCTCTAGATTCACGCCATTTAGACAAACCGTGTTTCTTCTAAGTTAATTCTGAATTCATCCTCAGTGGTGCTCCGAGTTGCTTCATGTGTTTTTCTCTCTCCACACACAAGGATTTTTAACTGAAATAATGTTTCTTATTTAGCCTTTATCCTCTCAATTTCAGTCACTAATTCATTTTTTTCTATCATTTTCTTAAATTGACTCTATTTCCCAATGTTACTTTCTCTCTTACTTTTCCTGCCATCCCTTTTAAAACAAAGATAAACTTGTCCTATTGCAGAATCTGACCTTTGTGCATTTATTGATGAAATATTTGAGTTATTACCAGTCATTAGATATATGAGAGAGCCCTTTCTGGTTGTATAGGTCATAGTACAATCTAAAGTTGGTTGAAATAGTTACCTTGGGGCTTTCTTTGATACAACCCAAAGAAATTACCAAGTGCTAACATTTTGGCGTCGTTGTCGGGGACGAAATTGAAAATTTTCCTTGGGAAAGAATGACATGGTTGAGTTCTGAGGTCTGAGAGAAGCATACACTTAGGCATATATTGGAAATATTTCTTCTCTGGCGACTCCACACATCAAAAAATTAGTTGAAGGTGATTCCACTAGCAAAAGAATCCAGAGATAAAATTTTCATGGCAACTCCAATCAAGATTCAAATGTGATTCAAAGACTCCACTAGAGAATGAGACCTGTTGACAGATATATGGAAGGGCAGTAGGTATATCCTCCATGGAAAACTGTAGGTATACCTCCTTATTGTATAACCGATATTCACCAAGCTCCTTCCTCTGAGACATATGATGTTCATGATCATTCTTTTGAGCTTAATGAAACCAAAGCTAATATTTTACCTTATGTTCTTAATCCTACACCCTCCAAGATTCAAGAAAGATACAATCCTCTTAAATTTCCTTCCATCCTTCATGAATTTCCTCTGAAACATTATAAGTACCTTCCTCGGTTCAATGGAGAGCTTGATGAAAAGTCAGTTGAAAAACATATTCAGGTCTTTGAGCATTTTATAGAACTTTTTGAGATCAAAAATGATGATGTGTCTATGAGGGGCTTTTCTCAGTCCTTATACGGAGATGCCAAAGCATGGTCCAGACATTTGCAGCCTCAGTCGATTAGCTCATGGGATGAATTAAGGGAAGCTTTTCGTAGATTTTGGGGTGAGAAAAATTCATGGGATCTACTCCTTTCAGAGTTTTATGCCATGAGAAAAATGAAAGATGAAGCCATATCAAATTTCAATAGGAGGTTTGCTAGTCTTTATTATAAAATCCCTAACGAAATTCAACCCACTGAAATTATTGTCATGCTCCATTATGCAACAGCCTTTCATCCAGATTTGTCTTTCCTTATGATGGAAAGAAGATCTAAGTCCTTACAGTAAATGTTTAATGATGCTCAGGATATTCAACAAAATATTCAAGCATGTAAACAGATTCGAAATGAGGAGTTGGATGCTAAAGAACATGACAATGAATATAAACAAACAATAGTTGATTTGAATCTTGAGAAGAGGGTGATCTAGGTGGATATCCGTGGCCACCCACCTTTTCCAATTGGCTCGAAACTACTTTCTGGCAATTTTGACAATTTACTATTTTTAGCAGGTTTTAACTTCCGGGGCCATTTTGAGGGCCTAAATGAAGGCTTTTCGATATAGAAGTTCTCAATAATAGTTGAAGGCATGATTGAGCCCCAAAAATGAATCTCCTCAATGATACCTTTCCAACGAGCTATTATACGCCTAAAACGGAGATCGTATGCAAAAGTTACGACCCCGGGAAGTTGATGTACTAACATACCCAAACGGGGCCCACATGAATTTTGGCGCTTCATCTCCTAGGGTTAGGTTTTTGGATGTCTAGGACTTTTGACATTCCTGTTTATTGTAAAAAGGCCTTCAGAGCCTCATTGTAATCATCTTCTTGCGAATGCGAGTAGCCGTCACATCTCTTCTCAAAGATAAGATGCCACCATTCTAGTGAGTCTTTCACTCTGTATTTTTACAATCTTTGTACATTTATTTCATTAATAGAAATTGTGTATTACTGTATCTCTGTGTTTATGGTTGCATCTCTGATACATTTCTGTTATCTTATTGAATATCTGCGATATCTCTGTGCATTTCTTTATTATATCTCCGATCGCATTTCGTGCCGAAAATAATCCGAATTAGAGGCATAATAATATCATATGTCCTCTTGAAGCTTTAAATGTTGATGATTTGGAAACAATTATATTCCACTTATTGAAAAACAAGGTGCTAATTTATCTTTTGATCCATATCATCATAAACATGGGGCTGATTTTTTTATGTATTCATTTGTAGACAGTCAAGAAAATGAATTTGAAAATCATTTTGTTGAAGAGCAAGTTGATGTCCCAAGATTTTTCTTGTTATATGACAGTGTAGATGTTGGTGATGTTGGTTTTTATTCATATGAGATATGAGAGATATTCAATGTATTATTACAACAATGAGTGTTCCATATATATGGAACATAAGGTGACCATCCATGAAAGGATGCATCCCTTGAATAATCAATAACGATTTATTATTATCGTTTACTTATTATATACTATCTTTAATATTCAATAATAATTATATTATTAATTATTATCTTTAGAGAATGTCTTCCCGATGTTGTCCAATTATCAACACTCCCTCTCAACGAGGGAGACATTCTACAACATGCCACTCTTTTCTTTGAACTATATAAACTTCACCTTAGACTCATGACACTTGTTTGTTAGTCTTGGGAGACATCTCTCTCCCAACTGAACCAATTAAATCTCTCTAAGATTAGGTTCACTTTGGGTTCACATGTAATATCATATAAAATCTTGAGTCTTTATCATTCCTTGTCAAATCACCATGACCAGGACAAAGACTACACCATGATCTTTCACCACAGGTACACACCTATGAGTGAATGTCGGTTTGATGCTAACTGACACGTGGAAAGCACTTCAAGCACCTCGAATCCATATTATTCCTTGTCATGATCAAGGAAGGACTACGTCTGGGCCCATTTATCACAAGTGCACCTTTGTGATAAATGTATCCTATCTCCCTTGGTCTGCAACCCAATGTAGGAGAAGTTATGCCCGATGTTGAAACATCAACACTCCCTCTTATCTAGGAAGGTATCTTTCCATAGTAGTACATAACTACTGTCCAGAGACATGCAATCTCCGCCAGTGGTACAAAACCACCATAGTAGTAAAATATTTGTCACACATGGCACTCCCATGTGGACTTCTAGAGGCTACTCCCTCTAGGAACACTTAGGGTCAACTCCCCATAGTGTGAGACTTCAAGGGTCAACTATCTTGACATGTCCTCATGTTTTCTCTACATGGGACAATGGGATATAAGCCCAAATTTGCTTATTCCTTCTCGAATAATTATCCTCACTTATCAACTCAACTCAATTCAGAGAGGAGTACGATCTGGAGAAAGTTTGTCACACATGACACACTCCATGTGGAATTCTAGAGGCTACACCTTCTAGAAACACTAAGGTCCTCATGGGACGTGTCCTCATGTTCTCTCCACAAGGGATGTTAGGTTATAAGCCTAACTGCACTTATCCCTTCTCGAATAAGTGCCCCACTTATCCCTTCTCGGATAAGTGTCCTCGCAGATCAACTCAACTCAATTCATAGAGGAGTACGATGTGGAGAAAGTTTGTCACACATGGAACTCCATGTGGACTTCTAGAGGCTACACCCTATAGAAACACTAGGGTCAACTCCCATATTGTATGATGTCAAGGGTCAACTCCCTTGACATGTCCTCATGTGCTCTCCACATGGGATGTTCGATTATAATCCAAACCGCACTTATCCCTTCTCGGATAAGTGCCCCACTTATCCCTTCTCAGATAAGTGTCATCACATATCAACTCAACTCAGTCACATAGTAGTATGATATGTAGAATGTCTCAGGAAGTTGAAAACATCAACACTCCCTCTCAGCAAGGGAGGCATTCTCTACCATGCCAATTCTATCACGAAAATACTTGAACTTCGTATTGGTTTGGTAAGAACATAAACAACCTACTCATCTGTAGGAAGGTAGTACACCAATACTTCCTTCCTCTGCACCATGTCTCGGATGTAATGGTACTTGATCTCAATTTGGTTCCATTTGTCATGAAACACTAGATTATCAGAGATCTTCACACAACTTTGGTTACCATAATGAATAATGATGGAATCCAACACATGTTCAAATAAATATGCACGGAGCTTGTGAAGCCACACTACTTCACAAATTGTCATACTTAATGCAATGTACTCTACTTCTATTGTTCTTAAAGCAACAGAAGTTTTTTTTCTGCTAAACCAGGAAACCATGGAAGATATCAAAGTGAAGCAACACTTGAAGGTGCTCTTTCTTTCGAATGCGCTCCCTGCCCAATCAAATTCAATATATTCCTTCCATATCACATCATTATTGCAAGTATATCTCAGACCATGTTGAACTATGCCTCACAAGTATCTCAACGCATGTTTCACAACAATCTAGTGTGTCTATCTCAGCTGACTTATAAACTAGCTAAGTGCACTCACTGCATAGCAATTATTTGGTTTGGTGTTAACCAGATACATCAGTTATCCAACCAACTATCTGTACAGAGTCAGATCAATTTCGTCATAATCAGAAGAAGACACACTTAGTTTCTTCAGATTTGTCATCATTGGTGTAGTCACGGGCTTCAAGTTCAGTATCTCAAACTTCTTGAATATCTTAACTGTGTACTTCCCCTGACTTAGGAAGATCTCATCATTTCTCTGCCACACCTCTACTCCCAAGAAGTAGTGCATCATACCAAGGTCCTTCATCTCAAACTCAGAGGCGAATGCATACTTGCATTCAATAATAAGGCTCTCTGTATCGGTGAGGAATAAATCATTAACATAGAGGACCAGAATCAAGGCCTCACCGTTAACAGTCTTGTAGTACAGGTTGGGATCAACAACACTTTTGTTGAAACCCAAACTCATAAGGTGTCCATAAATCCTCGCATACCAAGTTCGAGGTGGCTTCTTGAGTCCATACAGGGCCTTCTTCAACCTACACACATGAGACTCCTTCTCGTGTATCACGAAACCATTTGGTTGCTCGATGTATACTTCTTCCTTAATATCTCCATTGAGAAATGTTTTCTTTACATCCATCTGATGTGCTGTCCAACCCATGGATTCTACAAGGGAAATAATCATCTAGATAGAAGTGTATCAAGCAACAGGAGCAAATGTCTCCTCATAATCTATTCCCTCCACCTGAGAGAATCCTCTAGCAACAAATCTTGATTTTTTCTTCTCGATGCTTTCGTCAACTGTATGTTTGATATTATAGACCCATTTGGAAGTCACTACAAACTTCCTTTCAGGTCTCGGAACAATATCCCACACATCATTCTTCATGATGGATTGATACTCCTCCATCATGGCATCTCTCCATACTAGTTAACTATATGCCTCCTCATAACATGAAGGCTCAAAAGTAATGATGTGGCTCATAGCTGTGGTATAGCACGAATATCTCTGAGGTCTCTTGCTCTCTCGGAAGGTACCACGAGGAGCTGCATGTACTTCTACCTCCTGAAGAGTCTGACGAGCCCATGTAGGTCTCTTATAACCTACTACAATATCTCTGGGAATGTCAACTGGAGGTACAGGATGAATGGGATCAATAGGCTCAACTATCTCCCTCTGAACTGTTGGAGGGTGAGGGGGAGAAGGAACCATCTCTACTATCTAGTATGATTTCATCCTAGAGGTATACTGCTCCTAGAGACTTTCTGTATTTGAGCATCATGTTTGGTAATGTCTCTCCTTGACATCATGTTGGAAGGTCTTTCCTTCCATGTCCACTTCTCTCCATGAGCCAACTAGCTCCCTCTTATTGTTTTCACAATGCTCTGACCAAATGAATCTGCAGGGAGTTTTCAAAGCCATAATGTTTCACGAACTTCCACACTAGCTGCTATGTACTATGCCTCCGTTGTACTAGGTGCTATAAAATTCTTCTTCCTTGTAAGACAGGAAATCATAGCAAAACCCAAGCTAAAGAAACAACCTAAAGTGATTTTTCTATCAATGCACTCCCTTCCAAGTCAGAGTCTATATAACCATGCAGCATTAATTCTCCACTTGAGAAGTATCTAAGTCCATATCCAACTGGTTGTATGTATATCATAGGGTCCACCAAATTTGACTCTGAAGCTGCCTCCGTTAGCTTCTTCAAACAAACAACATCTTTCCAAAGGGATTTAAAATTGCTCAATCATGTCTCCCACACAAGCCTACTACTTTGTGGATTGGCAATTTTCATCTTACGTCTTACAAGGTCTCATTGCTTTACCTGAACTGCCTGAGCATACAAAGGGTCCAAGTCCTTAGCATGCCATTTCATGAGTTCCATGAGTGCAATATGTGCTTCCTCTCACAGTAGACCAACCACAATCCTCCTCTTGTTGTAGTTGAGGTACAACTAGAACTTAGTCGAGCTAGAGCGCTTATAGTTTGCCTCAGTTAATAGGTCGTGAAGACTAAAACAAATCGACAATCCCATAATTGATATCATAGTCATATATTATTTTCCACAAACTTAGAAGCACCAACATCTCCATTCGCCCATGCTGGAATAGACACGATCATCTCTCAATCAGACAACATCTCGGCCACATTGTTCTTACAATTTTAATTTCTCTCGCGGTATGGAAATAGATATCCAAGTGAGATACCATCTGCATTGTAAATGCATCATGCAATTTGCAACAACATGAGGCTCGTTGGTTGTGGCATAGTCTGTATTCAAACCCCCAACCTTGGCTATGTTCCTTCATGGTCTCATGAGCTTCTGAAGGTTCTTTCACTACCACTGATGAAGCTATATTGAATAATTTCATACAATCTGAGTGCATGATCTTGTCTGCGTCGCCAGCGGGCTTCGATTTTAGTAAATTTATGGCTATGGCACCAAGTGTTGGCACATGCAAAGCCCAACGTTCCCATCAAACAACCACATGGAGTGTAGAAACAACTTATTACTACGGAACAAGTCATGACTCACACTGTTATAAACAAACCATGGTAATCACCTCATAGAAACTATATATTCTCCTACTCTAGTATAGGTTTTATGAAAACCAGTCTGGTATGGGAGTCACCAAACCAAAGAAAATGACATGTTTTATGAAAAACAGTCTACTATATAGGTGGGAAGGGAAATGCAGGAGCATATCCGCACTTATTCTCAAGTTTAGTTTACTATGCGCAAGCAATATTAGAAGGATGAAGCCCATGAAGATAATTGCCATGGCAGCTGCTATGATATCTTTGCTCACCAGAAATTTTGTGGCTCAGGCTTATATTATAATATGAAATGTGAATAAGGATGATTTAATGACATGTATGCCTATAGTAATACACTTTAGTGTACGACCTCTTGTTCAGTTGGTTCAAGCTAGTTGCGGTGTGTTAAGGACTGCAAATTTGACGTGCTTCTGTGAATTGGAAAATAAGTATAATGGGTTCTTTACATGTTCGGTAGCGACCTAGATCTACACAAGGATTTTCCTAGAGAGAGTGTCTGAATCCATTGAATCTGGTGAACTAGTCATTGAGCAAGAAGCAATTGTGTTTTAGGATCCTAGGCCCTCCTGTGAGAGAGATAGTCGAGTCCTACTCTGATACCATGTTGGTTTTTATTCATATGAGATATGAGAAATATTCGATGTATTATTACAACAATGAGTGCTAATATATAGGGAACATAAGGTGACCATACATGAAAGGATGCATCCCTTGAATAATCAATAACTATTTATTATTATCATTTACTTATTATATACTATATTTAATATTCAATAATAATTATATTATTAATTATTATCTTTAGAGAATGTCTTCCCGATGTTGTCCAAACATCAACAGTTGATTTGCCTATATATGATGAATATGATGATGATTATGGTGTTGACTTCCTAGAACAACCAGTTGCATGTTCTCTATTAGAAAATGTTCATTTTCAGCAGTGTAATGAGAGAAATCAACCTCCATATCACAGTCACAAAGAAGAAAATATTGCTGAAGGAAATTCTTTATCTTTACGTTTTTCTTCATTTAAATTGTTGAAAGAAAATTCGGATATCATCACTGAAGTGAAGGAATGTGTGTTGATTCCAAATCACACTGATTCACTGGAACAAATTGACAAGAAATTGCAACAATATTCTCATGTGTTTGATGACCCTGTTAGTTGTTACGTAGAAGGTCTTGTCAGTTCAAAATTGCAGCCATTGGTCGAAGATGAATCTGAAAATGAGTATGTTCAACAATCCAAAGAAATTGAAAAATGTTCATATGACAGCAGTGAAGAAAATGAATAAGGTTTTGAATCAGGTAAAAGAACCTTGCCATTGTGTTTTTCTTCTTTCAAATTGTTGAAGCAAAATGTTTATAATGTTTCAAATCAGAAATCCTCCAGGCATGATGTTGAATATGAAGAAAGAACTGGACTTGCAAATGAAAATTGTCTTCCATTATGTTTTTCTTCTTTTGAATTGTTGAAAGTAAATCATGAGATAATAGAGGAAGCAGTGAAGTCTTACTGCATTCACAGTGACATTGTTTTACATGAGAAAAATGTTATTAGTGAAGAGGAAAAACAACCTTCTCATACTTTTAATGACCCTATTGTTGATTACATGGAAGGTTATTTCAGTTCAGATTTGTAGCCTGTGATCAACTACTAGCTTGGAAATAAATATGACGGTCAATCAACATCAGTGTTAGATATGGATTGCTTGCCACTAGGGGTTTCATTTCATCCAGCATTGTCTTTTGATTCATAAGATTGTTATTTCCATCAATCTAAACATATTTTTCAGCCTTTTGTGGTAATCAACAGGTTGAATTACATGAAAACAAGGATGCAGTGGAAGGGGTGAAACATGAATTTTGTTTTATGTATGTTCTGGAGGATCCATTTGCAGTTTTATTGGAGGTAGAAAACAGTCCCGATATTTTTAGTTTTTTGAGATTTGAATTTATAAATAAATTTTTGAATGACTTATCAGTAAATAGGCTTTGGAGCAAGAATTTGCAAAGAAAGCAAAAAGTGGATAAAGTTCTTTCATGGTTTCATTGGAATTTTGATTTCACTTTATTGACATATTTTTCAACAGTTAGGGTAGGTAGGACTGTGAATAAGCTCAGTACTACAAGCATTTCTTTTAGCAATATGCAATTTTCATTTTCATCTTAGTTTCAGATTTCAATTTGGAGCCTATACAACTTTGGGTTTTCAGTGGATGCAGGTTACAAGTTACCGTTGGAAACTTGAGTTTGGGAGCATCCCAATGAATAGGTGCATGGTCTACTATTATTTTCTACCTCATAGGGAGGAGAGCATCCTCGTTGGAGCCAGTTGTTAGCACCATGATTTTCATAGCTAAGGTTAGAGGTTTTCAACAATTTGCAAATTCATGCCTGTTACCACCCATATTTATTTTATTCCTTGCATCATCTAACATCTCCAAGGGTCATTTTCAAATGGAATCTTATCATTTATTATTTCCATTTCCATTTGCAACTGCGCACTGCAAAATTTGCTATGCGTTGCGTAGAGCACTTCACTAAGCAAAGGATTATGTCACACAATGGATCTTTTCACACATAGGATGTCATCGCACGGTGGATTTCATCATGCAGTGGGCGGTCATGCATGGGATGTTATCACGCATAGGATGGTGTCACGCAGAGGATGTCATCCCACAGTGGATTTCATTTCACAGTGAATTTCGTCGTGTAGTGGGATGTCACACATAGGATGTTGTTACGCAGAGGATGTCATCGCGCAGTGGATTTCATCTTGCAGTGGATGTTGTCGTGCACAGGATTTTGTCGCGCAAAGGATTTTCCTACGCATAGGCTACAGGTCATGCTGCACAAATGATTGGTTTAGTGGTCAACTTCAAGAGAATGTTTTGACCAACTGGAGAGGAATTTTGAAAATCCCCAAGAGGTTTTTGTTGAGGACAAAACAAATAAAAAAAAAATCTCTCAGATTTGAAATAATTTTCATATTTTTGGAGTTTCGAAGGTATTTTTGATCCCTATTGTTCAAATTTCACGATTTCATGTCCAAGACATGTTTTTGTGACATGTATTCCGACCATCTGGAGATGAATTTCAAGAAACAAAGAGAGATTTGTCTTTATAATGAACTTAACTATCGAACCCTCTCTGATTTTCTAAAAATAGTTTTTTATTAGTGAGATATGATGTCATATGTAACGCCTATTTTCCTCATTTGTTGCGCAATCTGCTGCATTTTTGTTGTAGGTTATTGTTGCGTAGCAGACTTGTTGTGCAGGGGTGAAAAAGTGTCCAGCAATGCACATGATGACTTATCACAACCATATGGTCAAATTTTGATCACGATCAATGATTCTAAAGAATATTTTGGTTATGATTATGATTTGAGACAGTCAGGTTTTCTATTTTTAGTAAATCCGTTGAAGTTATTGTTCTCTTTCAAAGAAATCGGATCCATGATTCTAGGAGAGAGTAGTTTGACCCTAGCATCCAAGGATGACATTATTTTTCTATATATGGGGATCATTTTCATGTAAAAGGGGTTGGTTGACAAAATAGTGTAGACGATGACTATTGATTGTAGTTTTTTTTGATCCAATTGAAACTTAATGAAAAATTCCTAAAGCTTTGATGAAAATATTCTAATGGTGGCAGTCTAATGTATGGTATTATTTATTTGCGTATGTTCTTTCTTGTTCTCTTATATTCACATCTGTAAATTTATGTCTAAATCGAAATGTGATTTCGAATCTAGAATTCACTGCGTAGTGCTCTAGATTTGTGTCATTTAGAAAAACTGTGTTTATTCTAGGTTAACTTTGAATTCATCCTCAGCGGTGCTCCGAGTTTCTTCATGTGTTTTTCTCTCACCACAGAAAACGATTTTTAACTGAAATATTGTTTCTTATTTATCCTTTATCCTCTCAAGTTCAATCACTAAGTCATTTGTTTCTATCGTTTTCTTAAATTGACTCCATTGCCCAATTGTACTTTCTCTCTTTCTTACCCTACCATCCCTTTTAAAAAAAAAAAAAACTTGTCCTATTGCAGAATATGACCTCTGTGCATTTATTGATGAAATATTTTAGTTGTTGCCAGTCATTAGACATATGAGAGAGCCCTCTCTGGTTGTATAGGCCAGAGTACAATATAAAGTTGGTTGAAACATTACCTCAGGGATTTCTTTGATACATCCCAAAGAAATGACTGAGTGCTAACACAACCCACTCGTAATCCAACCAAAATTTCCAACCATTTCCCCTCTCCCAACGTTTTCCTCTCTGTCTCTCAAATGATCCTCCGAATTTCCAACTCATCCTCCCTTATCCATCCATCCACTGACCCCCTCCATCATAAATTTTCCATATCCCCTTCTCATTTCTCATAAATTATTCCTACCTACCCTTAAAACAAATAACATACTCAATTCTTTTGTTGTTGCATTACTTAATTAAAAATAATAATAATAATGATAAAATATAATTAGTTGAATAATTAATTTACTTAAATTAATTAATTATTTAATTATGTAATTAACTTTTAATTCATTTATGACTTAATTCCCCTTACTTAATTATAATCATTAGTTACTCTAATTGGAGTGTGTTGAGCACTCAACACACACTAAAAAAAATTTGAAATTTTTTCTCTTTTGGGTACCACTTGTTTTCTTTTTTTTCTTCTTTCTGAATTGAGTCTGTTGTGTAGGGATCATAAATTTTTGTTTCCATGTATCATCATCAATCACATTTGGATTTATTTGGACCTGTTGAATTGAAACTTTTTCTCTAAAAAGAACATGGCATTTTAACTAAGAATTCACAGCTAAAATTGTGACCCACCCACCTATTTTCGGCATTGAAAAAATCCGAGTAGTAAAATGACCACGTAACAATGATAATCGTTGATCATATATGTATCATCGGCATCGGGGAAAAATGAAGGAGGAGTGCTCTGATTTCTAACTATGTTCGCAAAGAAGTTTTCAGGAAATTGTCGATATCCCATCGGCATCGGAGAAATATGAAAGGGAAAAACACTAACATGGGCCATAATGAACCCCCGATCATAGATTAATGATGCATTGTTCGGATTTAGTGAAATCCCAAATATTTAAATTGTGGAAATTTTCTCATTGACACATCGCCCAGCACCGATCCCCAATCCATTTTCGGCATCGTCAAGTTTTGAGGGGGGTAATACAGGAATGCTTGTTTCAACATCTCCTTGATCGCCAATCCTCGATACTTCTTTGGCATCGACGATATGGGACATGTTTTTCAAAGCGCATATCTAACAAAAATCCCCGATTCCAAATAAATTCTTAGGCGAAGGATCCAAATTCAAATGCCTCGTGTCTTTTCCACGTAGGCAATTCGTACGACCCATTTTCATCCCGAGTCACCTTAGGTTTCCCCATGTCCTAGTCCCACTTCCAGTTCAGCATTTCTACATCAGCGTTGTACAACAAGATGGATCGACATCGAAGCTTTTTCCAAAAGATATCAACAAACATTGTCTATGAAAAACGTCGACCCTCGATCCACTAGTTTAAATTAGCAGAATGATGGGACGTTTTCAGCAAAAAATAAGATCGGAATATGTCATTTAATAGGCCAATTCATGTTTCACTCCACATACATTTCTTCCCTATGCGTCGAACGAATAAAGGGAATTTGAAATTATCGATGAACCACAATGTAGCATGCTCCTATGCCGCCAACCTACGACTGCATTTAATCCCGAGCATAATGCGGATCTTGGTGATAGATTGTGTAAAACCGCATTTACGCCCCGAATTGAAGAACTGATGCGACAAGGTAAGTATTCTATGTGTTTAAATTACTAAGACAGTTTCGAACCCCAACATTCTATACACAAGTTTCTCATTCTCAGAGCAGTCAAAGAAGTGAAAAGAGCATCTCAAGAGTTGAACTCGATTCTTAGAATTTCAAAACCAAGTTAAGCTAGTACGAAGAAGAGCTATGTATTGATTTTATCATTATGAGGTCACGTTTTATTTATATAACAGTATCATCTCTGGAAGATGGTGTCTAACTCTTATTTTTTTGCAGGAAAATGCCTCCAAGGAATCCAATGACCAGATGCTCGCCAAGGGCACCAAAATTGAAAGAAGCAGAGGTCGTTGAAGGATCTTATCCCGTTGCTGCTTGGTAGTTGGAGTTTTATACTAAAGATGAGTCGATCATCAAAACGTCTACTAAGAAGGCATTTTCTCATCCCCCTGCATTTTATGACACAAAGGCGAGCACTGGGTCAAAGATAATGCTCCTGCAGTGAGGATATTTGTTCAACAAGATTAACTGAGAATATTACCTGGAATTTATCCCCCACAATGACGCGGATGTAAGGATTCTCAATGACTAGGTTTTTCCGAACATCTGACAATCATGCCTACATATGGTTTCCTATCAAACCCCGGTCTTGCCATGTATTGAGAGATTGGGGTGGATAATCTACCATATAGACACAATGAAGTTCCTGGTCAATGATGATAATGGCGGATGTGTCGGTGTTTTTCTCCCAACGGAGGTCCAAAAATACTACCAGCTCAGGGACCCAGAGGAGCGATTAAACACAGAGTTCATACTATGATTTCCATGACACCATCAGATTGATGGCCTCATGGTGGAAGGAAGACAAAAAATTCACAAACCGAAGAAATGGTTGGTATGGAACAACAAACCTAAGGGGAGCTATACATTTATTTAATGGCTCTAATCTATTGATTGTACAGGGAGAAGGATTGCGCCAAGTTTTCAGAGGCATGGATTCCTCTAGCATACATTGTGGCCATCTCCGAGAGAAGTTTCAACTGAGGAGCAATCATTTCAAAAAAATTGAGCACTAATAGATTGCAGGCCGAGACACCAAAGGATGGAGAAAAGCCTTCTTTTCACATGGCATCGTACCTACTAGATGTAATATGCGCAAGGAACGTCTTCGCTGGCATGTCATCGAGCTGCATGTACATGTATACTTCAGCATTCTGTGGGAAAACAGGTACAAAAAATCATATGCTCTCATTTGTGATGAATTTATAACTTGGGTTTATTTTATTATTTCTAAGAACGAATGCCCAATACTTTCGACAACGACCAAGAAAATGATCTCAAAGGTAGGACATTGGTACCTAGAGGAAACCAGTACTTATATCAGGGTGTTTGGGGTTACCAACACGTTGCATCTACTCCCTTCTCGCATCCTGACTCATCGTGGGAGAAATATGTTACCAAACCATCTTGCAGGGCTATAATGCCACTCTGGTTAAATACAATATGTGAGCGTTCATACCCTATGGTTTCCATATATGGTTTTACATAGTGAAGGATATTGCGCAAGCTAAATAAGAAGGTCTAAGCCAGCTGGATTACATATTCCTCACAGGCCGATTCTGCAAACATGACCCTAGAGGCCTAGTACTTCAACATGCATCACAAGTCTCCTCCTGCTGGCCATACACACATGATAAGTTTGAAGATGAAATCTTTACAAAATTTTCTCATGACTGGGAGGAAGTGCTATAGAGAAAAGCTAACCCCAACATGACCAGATTTAAAGCGATGAGTATGAATGAGCAGGTTGAAATGATAGAATAAACAGCTCAAGAAGCCCTCAGGGTTAGGGAAGAGAACAAAGTAGTAGAAGCCACAGTGGCCCATAGGAGAGGGATGTTGTTGTTACTGGAAGTTTAAATATTCATCCATAGGTTAGAGAACGATCCCCAACTGTTATAACCCACAAGGATCACCCCATTCGACATAATTAACATCGGAGAGGAGATAAATGGTTCAGAATCAACCCCACTTGAGCAAACCGCTGATCCAGAAAACCCCAAAGTTTTGTCACCACAATCCACATCATCGGTGATTATTCCAACCCAGCAGGAGATTCTAAGAACATCATCTACAATAGGTGTTCCTAACATTCTCTTTGATTTAATCACCATCTATGATGATGAAGAGAGCTCAGAGGTCTTTCTTATAACTCCAGTACCTATCACATAGGAGGAAGAATCGGGGAGAACATCTGCTCCAAATTTCGATGATTCGATTCTAAACCCTCTACAAGGCGACCATGAGGCTGAGAGTATCGTAGAAACTAGATTTATCGACCTATCGGGGACTCTGAAAGACAACTCCAAGGATGATTTGGGCTTAGGTGAATAGGAAGAGGAATTGCAGTAGCTAGATATCGACACCTCAACAACTGATCACCAAGTTAGTTTTGAACTTGTGGCCATCTCCCCATATAAGGTAGACACTCCACCAGTTGACGGACACCAGCAGGAGGTCAAGTCACCAGAAAATACAAAAGCCTCCCCTGTTAAAGAAGTACAAGAGTCGGTCATAGAACAAATTTATAAGGCAGGAATCCTTGGCAACACTCTGACCTAGGGAGACCAAGAGATCCCTAAACCTGTGGATGAGGTCATCGATATATAGGTGATTGGGTATGATAGAAAGAGGAAAGCTATAATGAGAAGGAAAACCAATAAAAGGAGGCTCACGCTTGATAGCACGCTTCTCATCACCACAGAATAAAATATTCTCAACACAAAAAATGCGAATACAACTGAGCTAATCGACACGGGGATGGCTATAGTTGATGCCATGTTGGATCGATAAAAATGGGATGAAAATGAACTAGACACCGCAAAGAAGCAGTTGGACTAATGCAAGCAACATTTTTCCTGAAGAGTGAATTCTGAGAAGCACACGCACAATTCATGAGCGAAAGACATCTCTTCACTGCGTGTGTAGCCGATTTTCAAGAAGACACTCTCATGGCACTGGCAACCTGTAAAGACATGGAGAGATGGTATGAGAAGGCATACCAAGTTGTGGAGTGGATCGATTATATCAATGCAGTACAAAAGGGTCGAGACATGGAAAAGCATGGCATCTGAGTGTTGATGGATAGCAACATATCCCGAATCAAGAAGGCAGTCGAATATTGGGTAAGAATGGCCCAGGAACCTTAGCGAAAGATACAAGAAAGGTGGGTCGAGTGCGAGAAAAGTTAGGAGAAGATTAATTAGGAGATGAAATACATCGGCCTTCCATATTTCGTCTCGCCTGAAGACTTTGATGATTTTCATGACATAGTCAAACGACATGCAGAACAGGACTCAACATGGGAAGCGGAGATCGCACAGGTGGAGAGCATGACACCAGGTCAGGTAAATAATTTTATGGAACGCCTGATCAAGGCTCGTACACTAATGCATCGTTTAAGTGCCAAGATGATCAGATATAGAGAACAATAAATAGATATAAAGGAAACACTTTCATCCCCTATGGACCAACACAGATTCCTGTATGCTAACACATGTGAGGATCTCTTCATCAAGTGGTCAGAGTGCAAGAAGAATCATCCACTCTAGTAGAACCACTAGACGATCTCAAGATAACAAAGAGATCAAGTGCCATGTGTCATTCTTTTGTTTTACTTAACACAAAATTTTAGTAGCTATTTTAAGTTAGTGATTCTTTATAAATATGGGGATAAACCTTTTGGGAAGGGGTCGATGGTTTTTGAAAAGACCCTTCTTTTTTAAGAATTGTCAAAAATTATTTCCAAGCAACTTTAATTAATAAGTTCTATTTACAACCAGAGACAAATTTTATTTTCATCAAAATGATTATGTGATTGGACTGAGGAGGAACTACTTCCATATTTGAATTCAGTAGTTGATGTTGTAATGAGTAAGAGTTTTTGAATCTATTGATAAGCTATATTTTTCAATACTTTAACAGTTCTTTTTTTCAAAATGATGAAAAGTGAATCATTGTGTTAATATGTAATTGATGGTAGATCTAAGGAAAATATTTTTCTTCAAATTATCTTTATTGCATGCGTGTTTTATTTCCATAATTGTATCTCAGTCAGTGTTGAATTACCAACAAGTTAACGTATTATTACTAAACTTTTAATAGGTGTGAATATCGTTTTCTGGACGCTAGAGAAAGAGGGTTATCCCAAGATCACCATTCTTCAGTAGTTAATAATTACCTCTATCAGTTGGTGTATACCATCACCCTTACTTTATCGGAGTCATCTAATAATAGAAAAGACAAAAAGAGAAATGTTTATCCTGAAGGAGGAACTTTCACAGAAAGATACATTGTCAATAACTAAGTAAATCCCATCGATAAATTGGCCAGATCGAAAGATATGGAAAACCATTCCACTCATCAAACATTGCAAAATCTAATTGGGCCTCTAAGGCGGGTTTGGTTCCTACTTTTGAGTCAAAGGATCTTGGACCCCTCAACAGAGTGTTACACTAACTCACATTTGTGAGGTTAAAGGAGCCCCAAGAACCAGAGTGCCCTCATAACTAACCCCAAAAATGATGTAACAAACCCTCATATGTGTGAATAGACAAGGAGTCATGAGGAGTGACCTTCTTAGAAGCTTCTAGAAACACACGTGCAAATGCATGAGAGAGAAAGTGTGCCTTCTAGAAGGATTCTTCACATGTTTTAAGTAAATTTACTTCCAATTGGCTCATACATGCTCCATGAATTGACAAGTGTACACTATAATTATATGGACACCTCTATGATGATGTCACATCCTCGTCATCATCCATTGTGTTGTCACAAATCCCGATGTAGTGACACAGATCCCAATGGCATGGATCCCAATGTAGTTAGATATGGCAAAATGCAGGTACATGGATCCCAATTCAGGTGCATAAATCTCGAGGCAACGTCACATATCTCAAGGCATAGTGCACAGATCCCAATGTAGGGAACCCACCTATAATGATGAGTCAAGCTTCAACACAAGTTATTAGGAAAAACACATTAACTAATTTCTTCTAAGAACCGCATAACATAAGTTAAATTTATAAATTTTCCTAAGTTTACCATGGTGGGACAACCTTAGCCTTATTATGTGTGTCAATTCCTAGGCCATAAAGTATTTCCTAGATTACTTGGTTAGAGATAGGTAAAATTGGTGAATATATTATCGAAGGGAAGGGTAAACTTATGTATTGACACTCAAACTCGTATGTAATGATGTCTAAGGCCTATAAACCGATCCAACTAGCTTTTAAAAGCTAGGAAACTTCATTTTATACACTGAAAACCTTTAAGAGAGAGCCTTGCTTAGAGTTACCATTTCGACACCTTATTTTTTTATCCTATCCTTGATTTTCTTAGTCCTTTTTTCTTTATATATGCTTTTTAGCATAAGAATTTATGGGGTGGGCCTTTTTATTGAAGTGGTATAGCTCTAGACTTATTATTTTTTCATTTTTTTTATCATTTTTGCTCTTTCCTCTAGCCTTTTTTGGCTTTATTTGACTTAGGATCACATTGATCTTTGATTTCTTCATTAACCTTGTTGGATGACATGTGATAAGTCAAACATAAGTGGGGAATACATTTTTTTATGAACGAAATGATAGTGAAAGGAAAAGATGAAAAGTATTGGGTATGGTTAGGATGTGAAATACACTACTCAACTTAGATCACCAATAGTACAATGTGGAATAAGTCATAATGAAAACACTTACCTAAGGAAAATAGCATCCCTCGATGGTATAACGAGACAAAATAATAAAATTATTATAGTTAAGAGGAGTTATTAGTTCATACTCGATGTTTATTACTTTCAGGACAAAGTTAGAAACCATCACTTTATGTCTATGAAAGAAACCCATACATGAAATCATAGCACATGAACTTAAATAAATATCACCACGAAGTATCGTCTATAATTTTACATATGATCTGAGAGGTAAGGAATAGGAGATGATATAACATAGTAAATACATATGAAATAGGTCATGTGGTCGTCATATATCTTATGGTTGGAAATAAACCGAAAGATCGGATCTGGATTGGAAGAGATGAGAAAGAGAACTCATCAAAGCAACAACTATCAATGTTTCATCGAAACTTGCACAAGAGATCTAGCTAAAGCAAGTACAAACAAATTTTATCAAGAAAGGAAGAGAGATTCAATATGGAAGAATGAGAAAATATATTTACACTACTCCAATGAGTTGATCAATGAATGAATGATTGATACACTGAATGAGTGGAATACACTCATATATAGGTAGGAACATTCCATAATTAAGAAAAGAAATCAAGTAGTTAGATTTTCTTAGGAATGCATGCATGCATAATACTAATGGTCTAAATAGAACTAGTCAGTTAACTCCCATTGAACTAGTGTGTCAAAAATAGAAATTTCTCCAACACCCCCCCTGAACATCACTATGGAGTAAAATTGAGTCTTGGATACTAGGCCATATTAGGTAATCATGTATAATTCAACTAATCAAAATTGGATAAAAGTGAAGAAAGAGGTAAAACCATGTAGGAACAAAACCCCCCCTCAAAAGACAATGCATCAAAAGAATAAAAGGCAATTTCTAGGAAACTGTGTTCTTCACTCCAAGGCTATCCCGCAAACTCTAAAACTTATTCTAACTAAAAGTCTTCATGAAGATGTAGAAATATGTATGGATCTGATGAATTCCTTTGGAAACCTGTCTTTTCTTGTACCTCTTGATCCTGTGGATCCATCTGCACATGAAACTATTCCTTTCCAGTGGAAGTGGAACTAGATGCCAAGTCTGATTCTTTAGGAGTGAATCATACTCCTTATGCATGGCTACTTTCCATAATGAATTTCCCACAACCTTATTGCAAGTCTATGGATCATAACATTGAACGATATAACAATGCATGGCATCATTTTTTTAGAAGATGAAAGTACATGAGAAGGCTCTTCATGTTGAGATTGAGTCCTCAAATCCAATGGATTCCCTGCAAGAACACCTGGTGCCTGAAGTGTGAATTTTTCCCTATTGGGCCTCTACTGAAGCTACGATGTTGGATTCTTATTTGGATGTACTACCTACTCATTTCCATGTACAAAATCTGAGTGTATGGAATCATCTCTAATGTCTGGAACTGATGGAAGCACAAGAGTATTTTCATGTTGCATTGGAGGTGCATGAAAAGTACTCTCCTAATGTGTAAGTAGAAAATAAGATTCATCATCTGAAAACTTAGTGAATTTATACAACCTTGACTTTTGATCCACCTCACCAATTGAAATAATGGAATTGTCATGCATATCAAGTACAAAAACTGAATCTGGTGTAAATTCAACCTTTTTACCTTTCTGAGTGATCTGATAAACTGAGAGCAGATTCATAGAAAGATTTGGAACATGTAAAACATTCTGATAAAAAATCTCGTTATGGAGTTAGACTCTTCCCTCTTTTTCTAATTTTACTAGAGTATCATCCTCCATGAGAATAGGGGGTCTTGAACATGGACTCAAAGATGTGCAAACTTTCTCTTTCGTTGCCATATGATGTGATGCACCAGAATCTATAATCCATGAATCATATGAGGAATTAATTGCAACAAGATCATGATGATTACCTTTCTTAGGAGCAGGATCTTCTTTCTTATCCTTCTTAGCTCCTTCTATAATGAAGCTTCCAAGGTTGTTCTGCTGAAGTACCTATGCCATAAGATCAATTTTTTTTTTCATGCATGTGGATTCTTCATGATTTGTTTTATTGTAGTAAGTGCACTTATTTCCCTTCTTCTTCTTCATCTTGGAATCTGAAGAGTATTTGGAACCCGAAGAATCATTGAAGGGTTTGGAATATCCCTCCTTCTTGTTTTGTTTCTCCTTTTTGTTTTTTTTTTATGATCCTGGTCCATCATGCATGGTGAGTGCATGTGCTTTCAAATCCTTGATTAGGCCCATATGAATGAGTTTTTCCTGCTCATGTGTGAGAGAATCAATGAATTGATCCATGGTAGGAATCTTCCAATTTTTTCCCATAAGATACTTTCCAGAATGGAAAGTGGAAACATAGACAACATATTCTAGTCCTAGCTTGGCCAATATTGTTAGAATAAGTTGGTCCACTTGTTTATACTTATCAATACCACAAGATGCCAAGATCAATATCAAATATTTAAACTTGGTAAAAAAATCTTGTATATTATCAAAACTTTTAGGATCCAAGGTATTCAACTCTACCTCAAGCATATGATCTCTCATCTTATCCTTCTTTCCAAAGAGACTTTCCAAGGTGGTCTAGATCGTGTTTTGAGTATTGCATGTGGAAAAATGAAAACATAAATCAAATGAAATCAATTCAAGAATAATTCATGTGGCCTCATCCTTTCAGTTCACTGATCTGGTCTTATCAATTGTTGATGTAGGTTTTGTTTATGTCCCCATTGTCAAGTTGTATAGTCATTTCCTTTTGAGTTGGAATTCTGCCTTCGACTTCCATTCAAAATAATTGTATGGTGTGAGGATTACCACCAAGTTTGATTGTATAATTGGTGTCGTATCCATCTCTCCCGCTGCTTCTAATAAACCCTAAAATTTACTCTCAATATGCAACTGAAAAACTGAGAAATTACTGCAAAAAAGGCACTTACAGATGGAAAATTCACATTAGTTTCAGAAGGCGATATTATGGATTTATTTATCAGAAAACGATGAGGAATTTCACCAAATGGTTAAAAACCCACTTGTAGAATGGGTCGATTTACTTCTCATCCGAGACATTTCCTCATAAAGTTAAGATTTTGGGAGAAATCACTGGAAAAAAAAAGAGACTTTCAGAGGGTGGTCACACCTTTTCTTAAGACACTGAGTGACCATGTCCTAATGGTCGCCCTTTTCCAGTGTATAGGTAGCGACCTTGCTAGAAGGTGGCCGCATTCATCTTTACAGAGGTGGTCACAACTTCCCTTGGGACAAAGAGAGACCAGGTCCTTTTGGTCACTCTTTTCTAGTGTATAGGGAGCGACCAGCCTAGATTTAAAAAATTCATAAGTCTGAGAGCGATCGGTTGCACTCTGCTATTGTATTGGGCATGACCCTGTCTGTTACATGGATTATGCTCACCAAATCTCTGATTTTCCTATCCTTTGGCTTGTATATATTCCTCCAAGAACCATATCTATGATACCATGTCAATGTTTCATTGAAACCTGCACAAGAGATCTAGCTAAATCAAGTACAAAAAAAGCTGATAAAGAAAGGAAGAGAGATTCAATATGGAAGAATGAGAAAATATATTCACACTACTCCAATGAGTTGATCAGTGAATGAATTATTGATACAATGAATGAGTGGAATACACTCATATATAGGTAGGAACATTCCATAATTAATAAAGTCAATCAAACAGTTAGCTTTCCCTAGGAATGCATGCATGCATAATAGTGATGGTCTAAATATAAAGTCTAAAATAGAACTAGTCAGTTAACTCCCACTAAACTAGTGTGTCGAAAATAGAAACTTCTCCAACAACAACATCATACCCAAATGAGTATGTCTCTCTAGGTAGTTACCCTTAAGGGGAAACATCTAACTCCTATTCAGGGACATGCTCTCTGAGAATAAGAGTGTATAAGAACTCCATAATCTCACATCCAAACCTATAATATGCACATCATCTAACTTGGGGAAACATGAGAAAAGGGTGAAGCTACCACCCTTGGTAAAATATTTTTCAAAGAGATTATTCTTTCCTAATACTAACTTGACACTAGGTTTCATTTGTAATACCCCTAGGTTGAACCCCATTTGTAAATGTACATATGATTTATAGGCTAGTGAGCCAAGATGTTTTGGGCTAGAGTGTCTTTGTATATATGTTTTGAGGCCAGAGTGCCAGTGTGATTTAGGCCATATACCTTATCATTTGAAAGGTCGTAAATCCTAACAAATGTATATTATAGTCACACTCAGATATATTAATAAAATACATCACTACTATAGACCAAGTTAGACGAAAGAGTATGGGGGGCTAGGACTCCACAAGAGGAAAAGGGGATAAGTCAATGGGGCTTATTTCAAGGAATAAAAAACAATATTCCTAAGTCATAAGTCATATTATTATGTTTTTATCCTAAGTTCCTAAGGGAGGGGAACAAATTACCAAGTGAATTCAGAGGCAATTCTTAGAGTGACAAGTGTCAAGATAGGAACACGAAAATATAATGTTGGGAATCTAGTGTAATTTTCATTCTTTCCAATCATTCACTCAATAATTCCATTCCATCATCCGTACCTTTGTTGGAGAGGGAGACTTGTGAAGTTAGTTAACTTATAAATCCTTGGTGGTTGGATTGAAGAAGTAGGTTTTCAAGCCTATAGAGCAATCTCTCTAGGTGAGAGAATTGTTGGGAATAGGTATATGTTTGTGTTGGGCTAGTGGATGTTGTAAATATTAGAGAAGCCTTATGTTCCAAGTGCCACAGAGCTCTGAGACTTCTTGTCCAACCTGTTGTTGAATCCCTAGAAGGGACGTGGGATAGTCGAAGGACTATTGAGCAGAGAATGGGTACACTTCCTAGGGTGGGACATGTTGTGGGGAATGAGAGGCTATGAGATGGAAACTATTGTTGGAGTTGGTACATGGGCCTATACTTTATTGGTTTTTTTTCAGACCTTAGTTTTTCTTAGGTAACCTTTTCCTTGGTGGAGTCATAGCCCCAACTCAAGGGTGACCTTCTGTTGAGAGTGAATGAACAACAAAGTCTATGGTTGGGAGGAACATCTGAGTTCTGTAGTCAATCGGTGATTTTAATTAAAAGATAAGTTCATTTTTTCTATTTATAATGATTTAAGGGTGGTTAATTATGTTAACATTGTTATGGTATATTTGTATATATTTATGAATGCATTTTATGTTGTTAGAACTTCATATTCGTTCCATATGCAGGGCATAGTAATTAATAAATGGTATCAAATAAAAATTAGTATGTGGTGTGGCCCATATTAGAGGTTGGGGACGTTACATTGCAGTATCAAAGCAACAAGTTCAACATTGATTATGTCTGGGCCAAAGAAAATAGGAAGACATTGGAATTTCAATTAGAAAATTCGTATAAAGTTTACAAAGTGTTTGACAGTATTTCCTAAGCAATAGTTTGGATAAAATTCATGAATAATTTGAGGGAATTGAGCTCATGGATTAAAACCCCCAATTTCAACCTCAATTCGAGCATTTTTTGGCTTGTAATTTTCTCTATTCCTAACAGATTTTCCTCTATAAGTGGAAACATTTGGTGTTTGGGATTATTTTGCACTTGGGAGAAAGGTTCACAAGAGGGGTAAAGCGTCAATATTCAATTGACCATAAATTTATTCTCATAGCTTAGATTTGAGAAAATGAATAATCAATGGAAAGCTAATGAAGAGTGGAATCATCCTATGCACCCAAAAAAGGGTTTGGAATAGCAAATTTTGCAATCAACTTAGAAGAAGATGACTGGTAGTCATTAAAGAGAAGAAAATTTATGCGTTATGTTTCCATAACTATGTCTATATGTATATATATTTTTGTCTAACAAAAATTTTATTGCATGCACATTTTCTTGCAGAATTAAGAGTCTCAGAAGGGAAGTTTGGTTCCTATATGAGAACCACAATTATAGAGGATTCCTAGAGGTCTTATGGTTATGAGGAATAATTTATAAGGTTGGGTGGAATCATGGGAAATGTTGAGACGAAATCAAATGGAAAAAGAGGTAAGGAGGAGCCTGTAGAGAGGGATATAACTATGAGAATCCTATAGAGGGAAGTGTAGAGATATAGGGAAGATAATGAAAGGATGATGAAGGCTCATGAACAGATATAGAGAATATAATTAAAGGATGATGAAATATCGGGAAGAGATACTTTAGAGTCTAAATATGTTGCAAAGGAAATTCAACAAAGACTCTATTTCAAAGAAAATAGGTAGGGCCAGACAAGTGGTAGCATCGAGATCCCATAGAAGAAAGGATGATCATGGAAATGACAAGCATTCAAGAAGCATAAGCAGGCACCATCATTCTCCAAGGCAATCCACTATAAGAGCATGTGCAAGCTCGGGGCCAAGGAGTAGCCCAAGTGTGTCTCCTATCAGGAGGCGGAGCCAGAGAATGCTTGAGTCATAAATTTTGCAAGGTGAAATTAGTAAAATCAAGCCACCAACTTCCCATGGTGAGCATATAAAGGGAGAATAGGTTGATGTATGGTTGTTGGAAATGAAGAAATATTTCTAGTTTCATGACTACCCTTCAAGGGTAGAAACAAGAATTGCAACCTACCACTTGCAAGGAAAGAAATCTATGTGGTGGGATTGGTTTAAGAAAGCTAAGCACTTGTATGAGAAGAAGGTCCCATGGAGGCAATTCAAAGGATATTTCTAGCAGAAATATTTGTCAAAGCATTACCATGAAAGGAGATGAAATATTTATTTGAACTCAAGTTGGTAAGCATGATAATGGATGAATATGAGAAGAGAGTATTTGATTTGGTGAAGTATGTGCTCGCTTAATAAAGGATGAGAAGGTCAAAATCCAAAGGTTTATGAGTGGGTTACCTTCTTTCTACAATGACAAGATACACTATGAAAATACCATGACTTTGGACGAGGCTATAAGAAGAGAAAAGCATATTTATGAGCTGAGCAGAGGGAGACCATTCTTACAAAACTCTTGTAATGACAAGATGAAAGGAAAGAGGGATCAAAGGTAGAAATGTTTTAAGCCACCCTCTTTCAATAACATCTCGCAATAAAATAAACAAGGACAATCAACCCAAAATGAGCCCAGGATGGAAGATTTATTTATGAAAAATCCAAGGAAGTAGCATATACAATGTTGGGGATGCGAGAGAAATCACTTATATAGGGACTTCCATTACAAAGGAGAAAGAATAAGGATTGTATACAACATTCAGGAGGATAAAAAAGTTGAACACATGGGATGAAACATGCCAAGGATTTATGCATCCTTAGAGAACAAGCAAGAAGAATATCAATCCCCCATGATTGAAGTGGAAGGTAAGATTGATAACCATCCCATAGAAATTTTAATTGATTCTTGAGCTAGCCATAATTACATAATATCTAACATTGTTGAAATATTTCACTTACAAAGGAGTAAGCATAAGAAATCTAGGTTAGTTCATTTAGCCACAGGGGCTAAGAGGAAAATTAGTGAGTTGGTTAAATATTGTCTAATAGACATGAGTGGACTCAACACAAAGGTAGGTGTGACTATCATACCATTGGGGTCATATCATTTTCTAATTAGCATGGATTGGTTTGAAAAACACCATGTTTCCCTAGATTGTTACAACGACAATCACCTTTCTTGATGAGGTAGGATAGACAGGAAAAGTATGAGGCATTTCAAGAGTTGTAGTTGTTAGAGAAATTTTAGCCATGCAGCTAAAAAAGAGTTTCAAGAAGAGATGTCAGATTTTTATAACCCATATGGAAGAGAAAATCAAAGTGAAAATGCCAATTATTGAAGACCATCCAATCTTGAAGGATTTTGAATATGTTTTGGGGGAAATCCCAAGACCGTCGTCAAACAGGGACATTGATTTATCTATTGATTTGGTGCCAAGAGCTACCCCAGTTTCCAAGACACCTTACAGAATGGGTACACCAGAGTTGAAGGAGTTGCAGAAGCAAATTGAAGAACTGTGTGAAGACTAAAGATGAAACATTAAGGTTATGTATTGATTTCAGACATCTAAATATGGTCACCATAAAGAAAAAATACCTTTTGTCGAAGATTAATGATCTATCCAAACAATTGAAAGGTGCAAAAATATTTTCCAATATTGAATTGAGATCAGGTTATCACCAAGTGAGGATAAAGGAAGAAAATATCAGCAAGACAATGTTTAGAACAAGATACAAGCATTATGAATTTATAGTAGTGTCATTTGTGTTATCAAATGTCTCAGTTGTTTTCATGTTCTTGATGAATGTAGTGTTCATGGAATACTTGTACAAGTTTTTTATTGTAGTCCTAGATGATAAACTCATATACTCAAAGACAAAAGAAGAACATGAGAAAATTTTTAGAATGGTGCTAAAAGGTTTTAGAGAGCACATGTTGTATGCCAAGCTAAGTAAGTGCATATTTTATCAAAAGAAGATTCACTACTTGGGGCATATTATTTTAGTGTATGGGATAATAGTTGATATCGAGAATATAGAGACCATCAAAGGGTGTCTAGCGCCAATAAATGTGACAAATTTCATATCATTCATCGGTATTTCCAGATATTATCGAAGATTCATAAAATGATTCTCAAAGATTGCAAGTCCAATCACTTATTTGCAAAAGAAGGGAGTGGAATTTGAATGGAATTTTGAGTGTGAAAAGATCTTTTAGTAGCCGAAAGACATTTTGAAAAGTGCACCCATATTAAAGATTGCAGATCCAGACGAATATTTTTTGGTGTGCATTGATGCATGCAAGGAAGGGCTTGGTGGAGTCCTCACTCAAAAGGATCATGTGGTGTGCTATGTGTCTCGAAAATTAAAATGGAATGAAATAAATTATACTACACATGACTTGGAATTAGTAGCCATTATTCATGTGCTGAACAATGTGGAGACATTACCTCATGGAGAGAATATTTGAGCTAAGGACAGACCATTTTGGTCTAAAACATTTGTTGGACAACCACATTAAATTAAAGAAAAACTAGATAGCTTGAATTTCTTAGTGAACATGACTTTGAAATTAAACATATCAAAGGAAAAGAAAACCAGGTCGCTAATGAATTCAACATAAGAGAAGATGAAATGCATCTTGCATTCATCAACATGTACAAAACTGATTTAAATGATAGAATTTTAGAGGCTGCAAATTTAGATCAACCCTATTTGAAAATAAAAGAAACATTACAGGAAGTTAATTTTTCACAGAAATGTAACGTTCCCAATCACACAAGTCGGGAAACACCACTAAAATTATTTTTTGTTACCAAAATATAACATACTCAGCCTCCCATAGGACGTGCATGCCACATTAAGAATGTACCTTTTGGCTGATTTCGAAACTTTGATAACAATTAATTAATAAAGAAGCATGAAATACATACATGCAATGATCAATATTCATACCACAACATACAATACATGCACAATATACCATGCAAAAAATTAAATAGAAAGCCTTCATATTATAGGTACAATCTCAGGTATAATAACTTGATATGCAGTGAAAATAAATAAACAAGCAAAGGAAACCATAACAATGAGCACTTACCTTTTATAAAAGAAGACACCAACTATATACAAACCAAGGATGTTCCACCCAACCATAGACATTGTTTTTCCAAGTCTCAATAGCAATGTCACCCCCGAGTCAAGGCTATGAATCCACAAGGAAGGTTCCAGACTCTTACTTGGATTTCCTAACCAGTCATCACTCAAGTTCTCACAGGATTCTCCATCACTCATAGCAATCCAAGTACCCATCTCTCTTCTACCCAGCCTACACCACCCAAGAGAATAGACCTCCACCCTTATCTGCCATGCAGTCCCTCAAGAAGTCCTTTTCCTTCTAGGGCTCCAGTTCAGTTGGTCCAGAATCTCCATGTTGGGATTCTTAGGACTCACAGTTGTGATCAAAGTTGAACACAGGCCAAGCATCTCAAACATGCAGGCCTCAAATCATGGTTGGATTACACCAGGAATCTCTACAGCCAACAAAATCGTTGTTGCTCTTCAACAATTCGTCTTCCTTTCCCAAGCCAAGATAGGAAAATGAGGAAAGATGAGTGGGTGACAGAAAATAATGGAGTGCATGTGTGAATGAATGAATGAGTGAGTGAACGATTGAGGCGACTAGCAACAAAAACAGAATGAGAACGGGAGTGAGGGAGAGAACGAACCCCCCCAACAATCCAAGGATAGGTTTATGTAATTCTTGGGAATCAAGAACCTCATGGACTTCCCCCAAGAATCTCACGTAACTAATTCCCTCCCCCCCCAATTATACAAAATGGATAATAAAAAATAAATACTTAGCCCTTCAGGCCCCCTCTCTTATGGAATCATAACCCTCTATAACTCTAGTCCTTGTCTGTCTAGTAGTCAACGATGTATTTATTATTAATAATGATAAAAGCATTACATTTCTTAGGCACATTGGCCTCTTTTAATTGTTTGGGCACTTTGTCCTCTCAACAATTAAAAATACATTATTTAATATGGGGGCTCAAAACTCGGGGTGTTACATCCCCTCCCCCTTATTTTGGCACTATCCTCAGTGCATATACAAAACAGGAATCAAAATTCCAAAATTTATTCAAAAAGTTGTGGGTGCTCTTCTTGCATGGCATATTCATGCTCCCATGTAGCATCTTCAGGATCGTAGCAGGTCCACTGAACTGTTACAATCTCTATAACTCGATTCCAGATCATTTTGAATTTTTTGTCTAGTATTCGCACTAGCTGGACCTGAAAGTCCCCCTCTGTCTCTACTTGAATCATATGCCAATCAATAACATGGTTAGGATCATGTACATACTTCTTTAGCAAGGATACATGAAACACATTATGCACATTCATGGAAATAGGGAATGCAATAATGTATGCAACTAGGCCTATTATGTCCAATATCTCAAATGGACCACAGAATCTGGGTGCTAGCTTTGTACAACTGATGACGCATTCCCCCTCCACAACCCGCAGGTCGGAAGGTCCACGTCAACACAGGATATTTTCTTTTCCACTAGCCCAAAGAGTTTTGAAATGGATCTTCTATTTCCATTTCGGGAAATATGCACCCACAGTTAACTTTGATAAATCCCCTTTATACTTTGGGAGGTCGGACTTCGCACTTTTGCGAATCTGACAGTTGAACGCCTGTCTCTCAAATCTACGAAACCCAAAAATAGTCAATGTTGACCCTTCCTCTTTCTCTTTCAGGCTTTTCCTTATCGTGATTTCGGCGGTCGTGGTGTCAAGCAACTTGTTCCCGCGATTCCCAAAACCCGATGTTCCGAAATTCTGACACGCTCACAAAGTTGACTTTTCAATGCCCCTTTACCTCTATCAGGACTTTGGACTTCGCAATATTGTGAATCCTAATGCAATGAGTTCGGAAATTCACTCCACGAAACTCCGAACCGACCAACGGAGTTTGACTCCATGTTAATAGTGCACCACCTGTCCGCTTCGTTGTCTCCTCTATGGCCCCACAATCCTCTTAGCCTTTGGGACTTCGCGGTTCGTGAATTCACGATTCCCGTTGCAAATTTTACGGGACTTCAACCTATGAAAACCCGATATAGAAATCCACATGTAAATCCAACGGCCCTTATGGCTTGGATCTACAGTCCTACTCCTCCTGAGCTTAGAACCTTTCAGGAATACTCATCGTATCTCCCCTGCTCCTCCGTGAGATCTGACGACTCACGGGACTTTACGAATTCTCTTCAGAGAATTTCGACCATCCATCCTTTCCTTGAGAACTCGTCCTCCTGTGTACCGACGTCACTATGCCTTCATTCGACTCCTTCGAAGGTTCAAATCCTTCTGAAGTTTCCCAACTCCGAGTCTTTCAGAAAACCCCTTTGCACGCACTCCTTGCGGCAGACTTTCAAACACTTCCAAGTGTTGGAATACTTCGACTCTGTGCACGCCTGCAGTAGCAGTCCCTCAATACTTCACTCAGGTCCACAACCCTGAGACTTCACTCAGCCTGCACACTCCTTGCACGACTCCTGTGCCCACTGCACTTCTGTGGAAATGAGAACAAAATCTATCTCTCCTGAGCTTTCAGAGACAAACCTATGAACACCTTGTTGACACACTCCTTGGGAACAATTCAACTGCACTCTTTGTAGGAACTCTTTCTCAGATAGAGAAACAATTGAAACTCATTCCTCTCTCTCTTTCTCATATTTCAAACATTCAACAAGAAATCATTCATACATAGCATAAAAGAAATTACATGACAGAAAGAGTAAAAACATTCATGAGCATAACATTCAAAGATGCATACACAGAGAATATATGAACACCATGAGTCTGAATCACAGCTTTCTTGTATTAATCCAAAACTTATGTACATGGAGTCTGCTAAACAACTCTCTGCTTCTCTTCTATTCTCTTCACCCTCTTCATAATAATGTTACAATACACAATGAGGGTGTCTATATCCCGTTTCCCTCTTTGCGCTCTAAAACTGTCTAATCTTACATTCAATTCTATCTACCTGCATTAACTACTATAAATGCCTTCTACCTACTAAGGACGAGAGCGAATTTCTCAAGGTCCGATTACATTATACAAGTGCGCCTCCACTTGATGTTTCATTAATGGTTCAAGATATTTCAAAATTTGTGCTGGGCATTTTTTTTCCAGTTGTCCGTCGTCTCCTCGTTGGCTCGCTTGAGATGCTCCTGCATCATACTCCATGGCTTAAAAATTTTCATGGGATCCTGTCCATGAGCTCGTGTATGGTGTGTCCATGCCTCTGGATCTTTGTTTCGTTCTCCCAGCTAGCATCTTCAACTGGATGGCCTTTCCATTTGATCAAATACTCAAAATATTGCTTTCGCCTGGTTTTCTTGCTCACCCTTTTGTCCAGTATGCGCTCCATCTGCGGCTTATCTACAACTGGCATCTGCTTTGTCCATTGGATCATTGGCTGCTCATTTCCTGTCTCTGCTTCCCCAACTTTATATGGGTACAAATCTGAGATATTGAATATTGGAGAAATTCCGATCCCATCGGGCAATTCAATCTCGTAAGCATTCGCCCCAAATTTCTTCAAGACCTTGCATGGTCCAATTTTCTTCATCTTCAGCTTATTATGTGTTCCTCTCGGGAACCTTTCCTTTCTCAAATGTGACAGAATCAAATCACCAACCTCGAACTGAAGTTGTCTTCTGTGTTGATCTTCTCTACGCTTATATTCCTGGTTCGAACTCTGCAAACGCTCTTTCACTTGGCTGTGAAGTTCCCTCATCTCCTCTGTGAAATCTTCTGCACTAGTGCTCCTAATTGCATTATGTCCTAAATCTCTCAGTTCATAAATTCCTCTTGGCTTCATGCCATAGACAATCTGAAATGGACTCAACCCTGTGCTTCTGTTAACCGAGTCGTTATAAGTAAATTATGCCTGTGGTAATATGTTGTCCCACTGGCTATGGTGTTTTGTCACCAGGCTTCTCAACAAGTCTCCCAGAATTCTGTTTACCACTTCCGTTTGTCCATCCGTCTGAGGATGATAAGCTGAACCAAATGACAAGTTAGTTCCTAGCTTCTTCCATAAGTTCCTCCAAGAGTGACCTATGAACTTGGTGTCTCGATCCAAAACTATACTTCTTGGTAAGCCATGAAGTCGAATGACTTATTTGAAAAACAGGTTCGCAATGTGAGTTGCGTCACTGGTCTTCTGACATGGAATGAAGTGTACCATCTTGGAAAATCTATCCACCACCACAAAGATTGAATCAAAATCTCTTTGTGTTCTTGGCAACCCCAATATGAAATCCATGCTAATTTCATCCCACGGCCTCTCAGGTATGGGTAATGGTTGATAAAACCCTACATTTTTCTTCTTTCCCTTCGAATGATGGAAAATTTTGCATCTGTCCATGAATCTCTTGACGTCTGCTCGTATTCTCGGCCAAAAATATGACTCATTCAGTTTTGCGAACGTCTTGTCGTGACCAAAGTGTCCTGCCAATTCTCCACTATGCTTCTCCTTCAGCAAATTCTCTCTCATGGAGCATTTTGGAATACACAATTGATTACCTTTAAACAATAATCCTTCCTGGATCATGTACTCTACCCACTGGCTTCTATCCCTAAGAATTGGATTCTCAGTTGTTTCATACGCCTCCTTAAAATCTTGATCATCTGCGTACATGTTCCTGAGATCATCAAAACCCAACGTTTTGACTTTGAACTCCTGCAACATCAAACACTTCCTGCTCAAAGAATCAACAACTTTGTTAGCAATACCCAAAATATGTTTAATCACAAAAGTAAAATTCTACATGTACTCAACCCATTTGACATGTCTCTGATTCAACTTTTCTTGTTGAGTCATAAACTACAATGCATGATTGTCACTATATAAGACAAACTCTTTCGGGATCAAGTAATCTCTCCATTTCTTCAATGCCTGGATAATACCATAAAACTCCTTATCGTAAGTGGAGTACTTCACTTTTGCTTCATTCAACTTCTCACTGAAGTATGCTATCGGCCTGTCTTCTTGACTCACGACTGCCCCTATTGCAAATCCACTTGCATCGCATTTCACTTGAAATGTCTTTTGGAAATCCGGCAACACCAAAATTGGTTGTTGTGTAATCTTCCTCTTCAACAGATTAAAACTTTTCTCAGCCTCTTCTGTCTAGTGAAAATACTTGTGTCTTTTCTTCACTGTGTCCATCATCGGTGCACTAATTCCACTGAAATTCCTAATGAATTTTCGGTAGAAACTAGCCAATCCGTGAAAACTTCTCACCTCAAATATATTCTTCGGTGATGGCCAATTCTTGATTACCTCCACCTTATCTGGATCCATCCTCAACTCATCTGCAGAAATAACAAATCCCAAGTAAATGAGCTATGTCTTCATGAATGAGGATTTCTTCATGTTTATCAACATCTTCTCCTGCTGTAACCTCTGCATCACTATAGCCAAATGCTTCAGATGCTCTGCCACTGTTTTACTGAAAACCAGTATGTCGTCCAAATATACGATAACAAACTTTCCGATGAACTCCCTCGGGACTTCATTCATCAGCCTCATGAAGGTACTCAACGCATTTGTTAAGACAAATGGCATAACAAGCCATTCATACAACCCCTCGTTGGTGTTATCACTGAAATTTCATCCACACATGGCAACAAGAACTCCGCATCATCAAAATAGGAATGAAGTCATTTATGGCACAGGATTAATTCCACAGCATGGCAAAAGGGTCAAAAACTATACAAAGTAACCAAAAATTGAAGGGCGCTTTACAGAATATGGGTGCGCACGCATATGCATGGAACAAAAACGTACCATGCGTGCATGCGCGCATGACGCACGGATGTGGGCAAAAAAATCCGTGCACCTGTTAAACGACGCATTTATTGAAATTGGTCGGCCTCCCAACCACTACTGGATCAGCTCCCAAGCCGATTTGACATCAAATCTGAGCTGAATCTGCATGGTAGGCTGGTCAAAGACCTAATTGAGCCCTAAAGAGCCCCTTTTCACACCTCAAAGGAGTTACATAATCACCCCATGCCATGTTATAAAAATCCATGAAGAGCCATCATTTTCTCAAGGAATTTCATGTATTGTTATGCTGCTAAGATTGTTAAGGACTCACTCTTTGACAATACCACATTGGCACCATTTCATAGAGCCATTCACCTATCCATTGAGTGAATGTGCTTGGAGTTCTTTCACCATCATTCTCATTTTCTTATTGTAAGGAGAGCAAGTTTGTGAGGGCCTCAAGAGCCTTCCTTTGGAGGAAGAAGGAACCACAGTTCCCTTTCTTCATTGTGCTTTGGATTTCTTCAATAGACCAGCTCAAAACATTGGTGATATTGGTCTTTTGTGTTTGTTATTTATTTTTCCATATGCTCATAGTTTTAATTTGTTTTAGTTTAATTCTTGTTTATTGTTTTGTTTTTCTTTTCTCTAACCCTTTCCACTACAACTGTCATGCTCTGCAAGACCCAACAGGGCATGTAAGCACTCTTTATTTGCTCACCTAGTGACGAATTGAGTGCAAACAGATTGGCAACCATACTGGGGAGAAGGTATCAATTCCTCCCTCATTTGGGTTTATTTTGCTTTCCTTTTGCTTTCATTAACTTGCAGGGACACAAACCGACCTCAGTCGACCTGCTAACCAGTCAATTCACAAGAGAATTGAGAGAAATACATCCGGATTTTCTTTCTCAGCCTCTTGTCTCAAGCGCGCGGGTTTTCCACCCCACAGACGTGCGTCGTGCGCGCATGCGCCTGTTCGGCAGTTTCTTTCTGCACGCATGCGCTTTAGTCCTCAATTTTGTCAGCGCGCAGGCGCAACATGCGCCTCTGTCTACACTAGAGGTCGCGCATCTGAACTAAATTTTACATTGTAAGGTCTTGGGATGTGAGGAAAGTCATTTTCCTTCTTAAGAATGATGATATGCATGCTCTAAATACTGCACCACTTAGACCCCTCAACTTATAAAGGGGATAGTCAAACAAACATAGGCACTTAGGTGGATAAAAATCATTTTCCCTTATTTGCTTTTTT
>ML788829.1:207797-224103 GCA_009831015.1 Picea engelmannii
ACATAGAAGTTGACAAATAGGGAACTTCAAATCCTCCAAGTCCAGTGTTCCAATCACCATAAGGCAGGGAGATACCCGTGAAGGGTCGAAGGCCGAGGTCCGATTGTTCTGTGCGTCCCCCCTTGAGGCACCCACCTCTTGGATGGGATCCAGCCCGTGACCCATTTCTTAGGCCGAAAATCTAAATGCCGCACTTGGACCGAGGTACCTAGTAACCAAATTTAGGACATCTACCCAGGTGGCAGTTGTGGGTTGCAATCACACCTTGATTGGATTTTGTGTGGCTATTGGGAAGTATCGCCATCTCTTTCGGGATATTGCCCCCTCTACCCCTCATTATAACCAGTTATTTCATCCTTCACTAGTGTCTCGTCTGGTGACTTCAGACCCCACTGTCGAGTACTATTGGAAGGTCCAGTGCTATTTGAGAGGAAGGACGTTACGTCTTTTAGGACACGAGGATTTTCTTTCATTTTGATTCCCCCACGCGGATAAAACCCTCTTACCCACATATATGCTTCTTTTTTATTATGTATGATGCACATCTGATTACAGTTTGACTTTGATATATATATTGTGTAAAAACAACCACAACAAAGAATCTTGTTTCTATATTTCTCTCACCACTTGTTGCACACATTCACACAATTAGTCTGACATCATAGGGGAACCACAGAACCCCCGTCGTTCACGACGCTTGCTCAACCTTCCTCCTATTTTAGGGGGAGTAGTTGGTCGTACCTGCTCATCGGTACCTCCTTCACACACTCCTGTGAGTGCTACCATCTTAGGATCATCTTTGCTTGGTTCTACCTTACTTGGGTCCACTTCCCAAGGTCATACAGTTACTCTCTCTCCTTTGCACGGAAGTAGGGGACCCACTTCCTCTCAAGGAGGGATCACCAACCCACCTAGTCCCCATCAAGGGTCAGGTTCACAACACACGATGGCTGGCACTAATCCCGCCACCACACTACAGATGCCATATTTGGCCTCTCTCAACATACCAGATCTCACCAAGCTCACTAATGATCCTATATTGCATGATGCTGCATGGCCTGCAATGCCAACCAAACTTCCTTCAGACATACCAAAATTTGAAGGAAAGGCAGGGGATGACCCCGCCAATCATGTCATGACCTTCCATCTATGGTGTTCTTCCAACAACATTATGGATGATTCCATCAGATTGCAACTATTTCAACGCACACTTACTGGCCCATCATCCAAATGGTATGTCAAAGAAAAATCAGGGTCCCACACAACCTTTGAATCGTTGGCCAAAGCCTTCTTAACTTTCTTCCAATTACCCATCCACCATGACAACGGTCTAGAACTACTGTCTAACTTCAAATAGACCTCATCCACCCACATCGCTGACCACATTCATGAGTGGCGTAGGCGACGTAGTTTGTGTAAAGCAGAAATCAACAAACAACAATGTCTTGACTAGTTTCTTAGATCACTTATCGCTCTCCTTGGTAAGGATGTAGCTTCCACCTTCCCACAATCTGAAGAGGAAGCCATCAATAAGGCTCAACAATATGACCTCATTTATGCACATTCAGGATACTTATACACAGTACTTCCTGATCTTCCAAAACCTGTGCCATTTGGACCGGACAAGCCTGGGATGTCTCACTCAGCAGACGGACTAATAGGTTCCACCACACACCATGGTCCACAACCCCAACCACCACCGATGTATGGAACACCTCAATACCCGCCGGCTTATGGGGGCACTCCTTATTACCCCCCACCCCCTTATCAACAGCCATACCCTGTTGCTATACCTCCACCCATTAGTGGACCACCACCGGCACCTCCCATACATCCACCTGTTCCCACAAACATCGGTACTCCCTCAACCTCCGCATATAGTACTGGTGAAAGCACACAACCTTCCTATGTACCCTATGGATCAGTACCACCACAAAATCCATACTTCCCTTTTCCCGGTCCGCCACAACCCATGGCTTCCCCACATACTCATGCGGGGGTAAATTTTGTTCAACCCTCTGTTGCTCAACAATATCAAAATTTTGAACAGTTAAACACAGCCAACCCAACTCACCCTTCGAACAATGCCAAGAAGAAAGGACGGAATAGGAACAATAACAACCCTGGTCAAGGAAGGAATCAACCCCCACAGCATCAACCCACTGGAGGCAACCAGAACCAAGGGAACCAAAACCCCCAAGGGGGCAATAACAAACGCCAAGGGCGGAATAATGTTAAAACCATCCACCCTTGTGCTCTTTGTGGCGTGTTCGGTCATTAAACTCACCATTGCCCCCAGATCGTTGATTTCAAAAGGCTGAAAGACTCTGGGAGCCTTCCCCCCTCCCTAGCGCAACCTACCCCTCAGCAGGCACAACAACAATATGTGCAACAACCCCCTCCCATCATGCTGCAAAATCCTATCCCACATCAAGGTGTGATAAACACCCAACAGGACACGCAGCATCCCCCACCGCAGGTGGGCCAATATCACAACCCCAACAATCCAACAGAGTGAACGATTCTCCTCACCGGTGAGGAAGAAATTCTTTTTCAAACACGCAATCGTCAGTATTAGACATCATCTGAGTCTACCCCTATCTCTTCCGAGACAAACCCTACACCGATGGGCCCCCCGTTGGTGATCCCTCTCCCTTCTGTCGAACCACCATTATGCATCCCTCGCATCCCCTTGCGCAGGAATGTTCATAACCCACAGGCTAGGGCAGCACATAACTACAGCTTGGTAGATGACTTAGCACAATCCCCGACTACCATGTCAGTTCTGGAAGTCCTCCAGACTTGCCCTACGCAGCAGAAATCACTACTTTCTGCCTTGGGAGCAGTCGACCCTGCTGATACTCAGCTCATCACCTTTGACCTCGATAGATGTGAACCTCGTCTTCCTGCTCTGGTCTCTATTCAAATGCCAGTAAAAATATGGAACATCACCGTCCATCGGTGTATCATCGATGAGGGTGCATCTACATGCATCATGTCAAAAACCGTATGGCAGAAACTTGGTTCCCCAGAACTCATTCCTTCCGCCATCACATTACGAGCTTATGACGAACGACCATCATCTCCCGAAGGGCTCTTTCAAAATGTCCCCGTTGAGCTCGGGGGCAAGACTATCCTCATTGACATTGAAGTTATCGATGCTCAACTCGATTACAATATCTTGTTTGGACGTAGCTACATGTATGCTATGAAGGTAGTGGCATCATCAGTCTTTAGGACCATCATGTTCCCCCACAATGGGAAGATTGTGACCATTGACCAAGTCTCGCATTATGAGCCTAATCCATCTGCTAACCTCGATAACATTCTTCCTCTCATCCATACCAACAAAGACGCATATCCACTTGTCGAGATGGGTCCTGGGATCTTCAAAGATCCATCCTTATTAGGGACATACCATGGAGCACCACCACTCCTTCCCCCTAATCAGGTATGCGTCATATCAACTAAAGAACCTCACACGGAGGATGCTCATCCTCCTCAGGAGGCTTCAGTCATTCCTGACGTCTCAACAGTCGCAGCATCACTCCCACAGGAGCCTCCTACGCACTCGTCAACCCCCATAGTCCACAAATCCACACCCCCTCAGGGGCCTAGTCCCATTTGGGAGACAATTCCCCGACCCCTCACTCAAATTCCCTTCTTTTACCCTCCACCCGGTATAGAATCTTTCCAGGTAGCCGCAATGCTCACACTACCCAATATGGTGTTAGCAATCCCAGTGTGGTATTTAAATACACCTGAGATGGTCCCTCGCCCACAGGAAGGCCTCCCCATGACGATTCCTATCCTCACCCCCACTCCCCCCATACTCCCTACCCCCCCTGCTACAGCTGGGGACAGGAGAAAGAAGAAGGAGCCCACAGCTCCACTTCCTCCGCGCATCCCACCACCTTGCACCTTATGTGAGAAAGAGGGTCACCAAACCAACAACTGCCCATCATTACCGGAATTACGGAATTTGATTCCACTCAATCAAACTCCCACAACACCCATCCCTATTGCTAGTCCTACTGCTACCACCACACCAACCAGTAGTAAAGGGCCGAGGACTAAATTCGCGTGTGCTATCTGTTCCAAATATGGCCATTACACCCATCATTGCCCATCACTGCCACGTTTTCGATAAACATTAGCTGTTGTACGCCAGAATTTCTAGAACAACCCATGCCCTGCTACGTCCTCTTCAAACATCACTGACATTCGCTATGTCACCACTACAGTCAATGAACGTATGAGATGCCCTTGCTCTCTCTGCAATTCATCGACTCACTTTACATACCGGTGTCCGATGATCCTTGCATACAGACAACATCAATTGACCCTGCGTCACCAACCCGCAGTGGCGGTAATTGACCTTCCTTCGTCACTCGAGGATCTCCATATCATTTCTCCAAAACCTGAGGCACTTCCAACACCTCCATGGTTCTTAGATGGCATATCTGAGGATTTACCCTGGAACCCACCTAACTCTCATGTTCATTTCCCTATGGACACTATCCACCCAACCACCACGAGTACCCCTCAGTGTTTTAACATATGGTTTATGTCGAGCGAACCCTCATCATCTGCTAGCACCATTCCCCTTGCTTCTCCAGCAGGGGGCACTCACACTGGCATAGAGATCACTCCTCACGATCCATTATATTCCCGTCGTTTCCAATGCAACGAATAAATACTGGAAGAGCTACAACGCCCAGATTCTCCCTGGGACACACTACATCATCATGCACTCTTCCTTCCACAGGAAGCCCTCATGCCTTTGCACCAAAACCCCATCTACGCCGTCGAAACCAAAGATTTTATCCCATCCGGGCCTATCAATTGGTTCAACAATCCCATTCCAGCCCCCGACGCGTTTGAAGAAGGTAATCTGGCTAACATTTCCCCCACCATCAAAATCGACATTTCCATTAAAAAGGGCATCGTCGAAGAAATCATTATCGGAGCCGCTTGCACTCCACAGGAAATCACTGCCTATAAATCCCTCTTCCAAGAATACAGGGATATCTTCGCCTGGTCATACACGGAGATGCCTGGCCTCGACCCATCTATTGTCGAACATCGTATCGACACCTGGCCAGACATCACACCAGTTCGCCAGAAACAGCGACCGCTACACCCATCTAAGGCCGCGGCTATCAAAGCCGAAATTGACAAATTACGTACGGCCGGGTTTATTTACCCCATCTCTTACACTTTATGGGATTCCAACCCTGTACCCGTCGACAAAAAATAGGGCACCATTCGTGTTTGCACCGACTTTCGCGATCTCAATAATGCATGTCCAAAAGACAATTTTCCAACACCCTTTATCGATCAAATTATCGATGACTGCGTCGGCCACGAGGCTCTTTCCTTTATGGATGGATTCTCTGGCTATAACCAAATTCAAATTCACCCAGCTGATCAGTATAAAACCGCATTCATTACCCCGTGGGGTACGTTTGCATATCGTGTCATGCCCTTCGGCCTCAAAAATGCCGGCGCAACCTTCCAGTGGGAGATGACATACATCTTTCATGATCTGGCTGCAATCATCCTCACCTACTTGGACGACCTCACAGCTCGATCTAAGAAGCGCACCCAACATCTCGATGATTTACGAATCATCTTTCAACGGTGTCGTCAATACAACATCCGCTTGAACCCCCTCAAGTGTGTGTTTTGTGTCACCGTTGGGCGACTCCTTGATTTTATCGTTTCCCAAAGCGGTATTACCGTGGACCACCTCAAAGTCAAAGCCATCACTGAAATTCCACCCCCTCGAAATTTACGATAGTTGCAGAGTCTACAGGGCAAAGCTAACTTCCTCAGACGCTTTGTTCCAGATTACGCCATACGCGCACATGGTTTTCTTCGCTTACTTCTCCAAGACATCCCCTTTCACTGGGATGACTATGCCCAATAGTCATTTGACGATATCAAAGAAGCGCTTTCCAATGCACCTCTAATTAGTGCACCTGACTATACTCGCGACTACATCCTCTACGTATCAGTAGCCGGCGTCCTCGTCCAGATCGAAGATGACAATCGTGAACACGTCATTTACTACGTTAGTAAGAACCTCTCGGGACCACCCTTGAAGTAAAAACATGAATAAAAACTTGCTCTTGCAGTTGTCCTTTCAGTCCAGAAACTGCGCCACTACATTCTGCTTCGCACCACCAAGGTCGTCGCAGATTCCAACCCTATGCAATACTTACTCAGCCGTCGCCAATTTAACGAAAAATTCGCTCGATGGATCGTTATCCTTCAGGAGTACGACCTCGAGTTCTCAACACCTAAGAGTAAGAAGGCCCTTGTTCTTGCCGAACTCGTCATGGCCCTTCCCTCTGACACCACCAGCCCCCCCATCAACACCGACTTTCCTAACGAACATCTCTTTTACATCACCTCAGATGATCCTTGGTATGGCGACCTCCTCGTCTACCTACGAACTCAAAATTTCGGTAATCAGCTTTCACGAGATGATCGTCGGCGTATGGCCCCCCGCTACCTCCTCATCGGAGACATTCTATATCGACGGGGCGTCGACACCATTCTCCGTCATTGCCTAACTATTGACGAGGCCGACAGAGTCTTAAATGACTACCACAGCGGTGCATGTGGGGGCCATCTTTCGGGTATCTCCACGGCTCAGAATATTATCCGAGCCGGTTATTTTTGGCCTACCTTATTTCACGATTGCATTCATGCCGTGAAACGATGTGAGCAATGTCAGCTCTACGCCAACAAAGCCCGAGCACCCCCCGCTCTTCTTCACCCTGTCATTACCGTGGGCCCCTTTTGTAAATGGGGCATCGACTTTATGACTTGTAATCCCCCCTCCAGCAACGGTCACAAATACATTATTGTCGTCGTTGATTACTTCACTAAATGGGCCGAAGATATGCCCACTTTCAACAACACCGCTGACACTGCAACGCGCTTCTTCTTTAACCACGTCATATCCCGTTTTGGTGTACCACTCCAACTTGTTTCTGACCATGGGAAACACTTTGAGAATGAGATCTTCATCGAACTCTCTTCTCGGTTAGGCTTCTTGCACGAGTTCACCTCACCATATTACCCTCAGTCAAACGGACAAGTCGAAGAAGTGAACAAAGTCCTCAAGACCATGTTACAGCGCATGGTTAATAAACATAAGACCAATTGGCATCATATGTTATTTTCCGTGCTATGGGATTATCGAACGACAGTAAAGACCGCTACAGGTTTCACGCCATTTCATCTAGTCCATGGGGTCGAGGCAACTCTTCCCATCGAGTGCGAAATTCCCACCCTTCGCACCGCAATTGAGCTATTACCTGACACTGCTCCAATGGAGCAGCGCTTGCTGAACTTGGAGTCGCTGGATGAAGATCGTCGCTCTTCATTACAGAACAACAAGGCAGCTAAAAGATGATCCAATTCTACCTTTGATCGCCATGTCAACCTTCGATCATTCCGCGAAGGCGACCTTGTCCTGGCCTATGATATCGCTCATGATACCTTTGGCCATGGAAAATTCGAATCACTTTGGCATGGCCCTTACATCATCCAACATTGCCTCACCAAAGGCGCATATATCTTGGCCTCCCCCGACGGCCTCTCGCTCAAGGAACCCGTCAATGGGTTATACCTCAAGAAATTTTATGCTTAAGAGTAGTCAAACTACTTTAGGTTATTTCTTTTTCTAGAGTTTTTAATCTTTTTTCTCTCACCTCTCTCGTCTAAACTATCCTTTGTGCTATTGACAGATGCTTCCTCCACCAGCCTACCACATTGGGTACGCCGACGGCACTAGCCGTTGGACACAAAATCTCGCTTCAGCAGCTTGGGCTTTATATACCCCCTCACATGAAATGCTACATTCAAGCAGCATCTGTTTGGGACCAGCAACCAACAACCAAGCCAAATACACTGCGGTCATTGGCCTCCTACCCAACGCCCAGCGTCATCATATTCGCCACCTTACCGTCTTCCTCGACTCTCAACTAGTCGTCCTCCAGCTCAACAATGTTTACCGTGTACGCGATTCGTGCCTCTTTCGCAAATACCTGTAGGTTAGATTATTATCTCGACATTTTGATTCCATTACATTTACACATTTTCCAAGACAATTGAATCAAACAAATGATGAAATAGCTAACATGGTGTTAGATTGGCATATATCACATCAAGCTACACATACATAAACATCTCATACATCCTGTCACAACATATAGATACAATAGGCATCATCATCATCAACACAAAACACATGTAAAAACAACATTTGGATCTCAAAAATATGTATACTCATATATATATGGGCCTATCCGGCCATCCGAATGTTTTACATACAAAAATACTTCGGCCCGCAGGCCCATGCCACATCTCGGTAAAAAAATCGGCTCACCAGCCTATCAAAAAGGTATACAATATACATATCATACATCAGGGTGCCTCTATCGCACCCCCACATGCTCCTCCCTCAGGAGGAGGTGGTGGCCCACCACCACCTGCCCCAAGCGGTGGTGGTGGAACACCTGCAAGACCCTCCTGCCCCGGAGGCAGGCGTCCACTAGTCATCGCGACGAGCACAGCTGCTCGTCGCACTATACCACGCCATGGTGGCGGTAACCCTATGCACTGCTCCAGGAACCCCTCGTCCTGGATGCGGATCCACATGCCCTCAGGCACGTCCTACAACACCGTCTCCAGACGACAACGTATATCATCCAAATCTACTCTGGCTGCCGCTGGAGGAGCATGAGATGGCCCCGCACCAGGGTCATCGAATCGATGCCGCCTCGCTGCCCTCTCGGGCTCTACTGGACTTCCCGCGGCCTCATCCTGCCGGCGTCTCTCCCCACGCGGCAGTCTCTCCGGCTCTCATTGAACCAATGCTCTATACAACTCCACCTCGCGCCCGTGAGGTGCCAAATCTGCACATGCACAAAGCAACAAACAACAGATCGTATCAGTGTCTATCCATCATATATATGAACTGATATATCAAAAGATAACATAAATCCAAACATACAAATACACAACATACCTCGATGGTCGAAAACCTCCCCAGGAGGCAACACCATGTACGGGTCCCCCCGGAAGTCAACCCCAGCATAGGGGTACTGAAGTATGACCTGCGACATCTGCCGCCATACCTGCGCCGCTTGCGGCGTAAAATAATGGCCACCTTCGCCACCACCGTGGCGAACCAAAACTGATGACCACCGCCTCAAGCGCGGCTCTCGTACCCCTGGTGCCTCTAGTAGCACCCTCGGGCGCAGCATCGACACCCTCTCCAAGAAATAGGCTACCAGGATCGAGCCGAATGCGAACTCTCCGGTACCTGTGGATCGACATCGATCCAACTGCGCGATCATCCGCGCATGTAGAGTCAACCCCCATGCAAAGCGCTCACGGCCCACCACCACCCTCTCCATCACCAATAGATGGCCACCACTGATCCATTGGGTCGCCAGTGACCCATACACGCGGACAGTCATCGCCGCTATTCAACGATGCAACAGGGAGTCTAGACCGCTAATACTCACTACAGTCCCAGACATGTAGTTCTCACCTGAGAAATATCGCCGGGAGACATCAGCCAGGTGTGTATCCCTCGGTAGCACAGGCTCTGCCGGCAGCGGCGTTCCCCGGAAGAGGAGCCCAGTCAAAAAATATATATCCTCCACCGCAGTGAAGGGGATCTTCTCTCCTCGCACGAGGAAGCAGTGCAGATCTGGGCTCCACATCTGGAGTAGGAACTGGAGTAAGTACTCATGTGCCTGTATCAGCGGGCACTCATAAAACTTTAGCAACCCACTGGTTGCTAAAGCCTCTCGAACCACAGGCCCTGCATTGGCCACAACATCTCGTAACTGCGACCAGTCTCGCTCACGCCACCACACATCCATAATCACTGCTCGCCACCTGCACACAACACAGAGTCCTATATCAGCTTATGCAACCATCCAATGCATCAAAAAGACTCATTTTTTTTTACCCTTCAACCTTGCCTCAAAGGCACAGTTTTACCACACACAGGCGCGCACACATGCGCACCTGTTCACTATACAGGCGCGCACGTATGCACGCCTGTTTTTCTCACAGGCGCGCTCATGAGCGCGCCTGTTCACAATACAGGTGCGTGCTAGGGTGCGCCTGTCAAACCCACAGGCGTGCTTTGGAGTGTGCATGTTCACCCCACAGGCACGCACTAATGCGCGCCTGTTCACCTCACAGGCGCGCCCCTAGGGTGCGCCTTAAATTATCACCCATGTGCACCCATGCGTGTCTATTCTGTGGACAGGCACGCACGTATGCGCGCCTTCCACTGAATCGCCCACGCATGCGGGCCCACATCCTATGAAAATTCCCCTTAAAACCCCTGTACGGCCCCCCGTACCTACCCTGCCCAAAAATTAGAAACCTATTTCTATGCAGGACGATCAGACCACTAACCTGAAACTCGCACACCATCGATCGGATACCTCGTGCTCCCTGTGTTGGAGCTGCCCTTGTTTTTCACCTCACACAATTTTCAATTTTTAAAACTTGAGATCTAAAGTCGCTTTTCTTTTCCTTCCAGAATCTTAAAACTCTGGAAATCTTGTCGCCTGAATAGAAATGATTTTCCCTCTTTCAAAACAGAACCATTCTTGCAAATATGTTCGCTCTTTTTTTTTGTTTCGGGGTCTCGCAAGTCGGACACTTTAATTTTTGAATTCACAAGTCCCGAGTCGCGAAACTGCGACCTCGATTTTAATTTTCGTCCAAGGCGTTAACTAGGGTAAAATATTTAACCTCTGATTAGACATCGTCGGGGTTTCGCACCTCGACATCCATCAGACCTGAGTTTTTTTTCTTGCAGCCCCGATACCCGAGAACACGATGACTTTGTGATAACCGTGGTTAGAGACTAAGGGTAACAAACTAACCATGGTTAAATTTGGTTCTCGGGACTTCATCAATCGACACTTTCTTTCATCGAGTTAAGGTGTCCAAAAATTCGATTCACGAAGTTGCGACATAATTACAGCGAGATTAATTAGTCGCCTAATCTAAGATTTCCTTCTTTTTATCTGAGTCTTAATTATCGCCACATCGGGATATCGCAACTCGGCATATCATTCTTCCAAAATTTTGTCTTCGAATTCCCGAGTCGCGATATGACGATTAGGTTAGTTATATAATTAAGAATGCGCCAAATCACGATTATTATTAATTAAGGAAAAATCGGCACTCGCAACCTCGCGAATTGAGGAGTCAAAATCTGAAAAGAAAATTCATGATACAGCGAAAGGCGAGAAAATGGTTAAACGTTGTGAAATTTGAAATTTTAAAATTAAGTGAGATACGTCCCGCGTATCAAGGTTGGCACACTTCACGAGGAATTTACTTGCTATCCATAACCCGTTTGCCTGTCAAGCTGCCAAACATTGATGACATTAATGAAGAATTAGGCTAAATCCACGAATGAATAAGATCGGATTTTTACAATAAATTTGGTTTTATTTGTGATTTGACAGACTTATTTCAAAGGTACAGGATTTTCAAATATATACGAGAGTTTCATTCTTTTAAAAAAAAAACATTTCTCATAAGCACACAGAGCTCACCTTTTTTTGAGAGAACTCATTTCCGCATGTATACACAGGTCTATTGCAGAAGAGCAAAAAAGAAAGCGTCAGCCATGGCTCCAAGGAGAGCAGAGAAAGCAAATGTCGAGGTTGTTGTGCAGGGTCCAGACAACGTCTCAGATACTTCGCCTTGGACTGGCGGCTCAGTACCAACCTGGTCATTTATTTCAGACATTCTGCAATCCGAGTTGGTAAACTATTCACAATCAGACGACGATGACAATGATATTGTTAAGGATGACCTGAACACTAAGTATAAGAAAATTGTTCAGTCGGGGATGCATCTGGTTGCAACCAGACCTCAGTTTCTCCCATACTACGACATGATCCGATGGGCATTGGATCACATAGACCTGCCCGCCAGAACTATCGTAAATGACCGACAGGTCATGGTCGGGACTTTCAGACCAGAGCATATCCAATCTATGTATAATCTCCCAACAACTTATGAATATACATATGGTAAAGAATTCCTGGAGGAATTCAAAAAGAAGGAATGAGAGGAATATGCCAAAACCATGCCTAGTTTGATAAAAGATTGGGTCTCGCGTTCCGTAACATTCAGAGTGAATGACAAGGGTGTGTATTCGATTTCTTCATTGGAGCCACAGTATATGTATGTGGCGATGATGACTTGTCGGATTTTCGTATGGGAAGATACTGCGCATTTTTACATTCAGTGGGTACTTCTCATCTTTCGGGTAGCAGAAGGTTGCTCATTTAATTGGGATAAGATTCTCTCTGACAGTTTGTTCAACAGAGTTACAGAGTACCGGGAGAAAAAAACAGTCGGGAGACCAACCGGATTCTTCATGTTCGTGTATATCATGGACGCAATATGCTCCATGACACCTTTTCCTTTGATGAATTGGGCTTGGAGTCCAACCCAAGAAAAAACTGTGCATGAGTACCACAACAAGCTCTGGGAAATTAATGTAAATAAGTTTATTTATGAGATTTTCAACTGGGTGGTGGTGCCCCTGCACATCGCCATTTTTGGTCTTTCGCCACCCCGCATCTCAGATAGCATTGTCGCGAATCTAAGCAGTATCGCGGACTGGTATATAGAAGAAGAATTCTCCTATTTTAGAGTTTTCAGAGCTGTTGTCCCTACTCTGGCGCTACCGTTGTTCATCCCCGACAAGCTGGCCTGTCGTGAGATTGCGCGACAAATAGTAATTGGCGGAGTGAGTAAAGAGATCAAAGCGTCATCAAAGAAGGTATGGTCATTTTTCCCTGTTCGACTTAATTCCTATTCCTTATTAGATTTTGGACATGCTAAGGCTGAAGCTGCAACCTTAGAAGACTTAAGCCTAGTCTCTATTGAGTACAAAAAGAATGATCCATAGAGAATTGTAAGCACCCATTTGGGGAATTGTGGATTAAAGAGGTTTGAACACGAGTGTTCGCCCTCGTATGATGTTTTCCGAGGGGCGAGGTCCTATTCGGAAGTGCAATTTCGAATCAGATCTCTAGCGCCCGAAGATAGGGCCTCTGTTTTAAAATTTCAGGAACATAGGAAAAGATGTCTCCCCGTGGTGCTGGGAGGTTTAGGAGTTTCCAAGGATAAAGAAAAGGAGGCCGAAAGTTCTAAAGGGAAAACTTCTAACCCCGAAAAACGTCAGGAAGGGGAGCAGGAAAAGAATCCCGAGCAGAAGAAGAGCCTCGAGCAGGAAAAGAATCCCGAGCAGGAGAAGAATCCCGAGCAGAAGAAGAGCAACGAGCAAGAAAAGAGTCCCGAGTAGCAGAAGAGTCCCGAAACAGAAGAAGGGACTACTAACCCACCCAAGGAACATGGTCCAGAGATGGAAGTGAAAAACACCGACCCGCCTGAAATTCAGAATCTAGAGACAGGGACAGAGACGAAGACCTCCGATCCCCCGAAAGAACAGGACTCACTCGTCACGCCAGGAAAGGTGGCGAAGCAGGTCAGACAGCCCATCACCTCTATCACACCCTTGCAGTCGGCTCAGGGAGACGTCAGAGACGGATGGATATTTGGCGAAGAACTAAGACCTATAAGGGCAGAGGAACTCCCCCCTAATGAGTTCTTTTTTGACAAAAAGAGAAAAGCTGTAGTAAAGCGGGAATTTTATCAAGAGGGAGATTCCATTGTTAAAAAATTCAAAGTAATGACAGATGGAAAAAACAAGAAAAGTGATGAATTCGCCACAGAGATAGCAGGGACGCTGGGAGCTTATGCGTCAGCGAACCAATTCTCGGTTGCGATGTTGAAAAATAAGCTCAAGAGAAAAAATCGACTGATCAAGACTCTTGAAGCCCGAGTAGCTTCGACTGTGGAAGACGCTAAGAGTCAAGCGAGTGGAGAAATAGAGCTAGCCCAATTGGCCGATAAGAAAGAGATCGAAGTCCTCAAAACCAGGCTGGAACAAGCAAACTCAGTGATCCGAGAGGGTCGAGTGCAGTCGGGTCAGCAGAGGGATACGATCACACATTTACAGGCTCAGTTAGAGGTCACAGGAAGCAATGTGATCGACATCAAGATTGCTAAATACCGAGCAATCGACATTCAGAAGAGGATCTCTTCTGCTAAACAGAGTCTGCTAAACAAAGTAGGGGAATTTTGGGGAGATTGCCTGTTAATGCATCAGATTTCTGAGAATCTGATTGTCAAGGAAAGAAACACAGAAGCTGGTCAGATCGCCTTCCAAGAAGCAGTGATAACCACCAACAATAGGTTTTCAGCAGGGTCTCCCGGGCTCACCATTGCTGAACAGACTAGGGGTAATATTTTGTTAAAACATTGGGAGCATGATATTACTTTAAGCAAGGAGCAGGCTCAAAAAGTGACAAATTCACTAGAAGAAACTTTCAAATCCATAAATGGTGAACTGTTGGCGATGGAAAGTGGGGGTGACACAGAGACGCTAAGGCAGATGAATATAGAGCGGGTCTCCCTCGACATGAAGGAGAAAAATGAGAGAAATTTGGCAGAGATCTCTAAAATAGACAAGGTAGACATGGCTCAAATTGATGGACATTTGATTTAACCCAGCACACAACTCGGCACCCTTAATATGGTTGATGCAATTATGGGGAATAGACTTCCACAATTAGCCCGAGAGTGCTACTTTGCCGAAGCCATTTGTCAAGCAGAGTCGTCACAGCTTGTATCCCAATTCATGGACGGATGTAGGATATGCACTGAGTCTATGCAAAGACAAGAACCTGACCCTTTTTGAAAATAAAGTAGAAGAGATGGAGTGTTTTCGCTCCTCACAGTTGCCAAGTGGAACTTTCACAACTTGTATCCAGTTTATGGATAGATGTATAATATGCACTAAGTCACGTAAAAGCAGGCAGCTGGCACTTTTTTGAAAATAGGAGTAGGGAAGGGCAAATTGGTATAAATAGATCACCAAAAGAAGAACCAAAGGCTGGACTTTTGGGCAAACATTTGTAATGTATTTTTTACATTGGAGAGGTTAATACATAAAATTTCAAGATTCCTGATTCCGTCACGACTGTGTTGCAAGTTTGTTTCGTTATGTTCTTTGTTTCTTTTCATTTTGCTCTACATAATTGATGTGTATCACTATAATTTAGTACGACCACTACTATAGTGAAGGGATTTCATCTTTCTGTAATTGTGTCTTTTCTTTCCTCTGCACCAGCTATCAGCGGGTGTAAGACCAATTTGCATTTACAAAATTTTATATTTAGTTACACTATGTCAATTATTTATATGTCAATTTCTTCTTCTGTGTATGTGTGAGTTTCTATTGACAGGAACCTTATGTTATCCACAGCTAAATGTTTTTCTCTTATTCCATACCTTTTATTTAAAGGAATACAGTTACGGGAAAGGGCCTTCAGTTTGCATTCCCATTTTCTTCTTCATGCAAAAATACCACTTAAAAAACCAAATTGAAACAACGTTAAAATCTCTTCCTAAATCGTTTCCATACTGTTACTGTTCCTTAAATGATTGTCCCTGCAGTAACTCAACCTAATATTCAACACGGACTCTCTAATCAAACACATATTTCTTTAAATCTCTTTGATACAATTCTTAAAACTGCTAACACCCAGGAAGAATTAGAACGTTCATGGGCAGCCATTGAGCAAGATATTACCACCCAGGAACAGTTGGAAGCTAGACAATGAGAACACATAAATCTTCTCTAGTTTCTCAAACCGAAGATTAGTATAATCCTGTATCAACCTTTTGTATACTTTCGGATGCCTTGACACTGTACTTTAAAGCCTTAGGTATAGACTCAGGAACAACATCTTTCTGGTGCCATTGTCGGGGACGAAGTTACGAAATCTTTTCCCTGGGAAAACGACAACTTATTTCGTTGATAGTGTTACTCTTTGATAGTGAACATAGAGTGCACACATTTTTAAGGCTTTTAAAATTTTTCACTTGGGAACTCCACTGAAACACTAACTGGCGTCTGGTAGAAAGCATACCAGACAGAACCCGGGTGGCAAGCTGATTGCGCCTGTTAATAATCCTGAGAAAATTTTAAAAGCGAGAGGCTAATTTGAGGCAACTGCTTAAGTTAATAAACCCAAAAACCCACTTGTAAAGACTAAATGCCCTTCAGAACCTCTTACTCCCTACAACCCTCTGTCTGATACCAAAGATCTGGAAACAGACTACTCAGAATTTAGGAGTGAGCCACATCAAACTTTCCCATCTA
>ML788829.1:225312-238932 GCA_009831015.1 Picea engelmannii
GGAAGCAAATTGCCAAAGTGATGGGCGTTTATGAGCCAGAAAGTCACTCCGACATTATTAACCTAGAAGATGACAGACCTAACATCACCTTTGGTCCTCATTTTGAGGGATTCAAAGACAACGTCGCCCCTTTCTACATCACTCTGAATATACATGACCAGTGAATGCATAACTGCATGTTAGACTCTGGGGCTTCACATAATGTTATGCCCAAAACTATAATGGAGAGGCTGGGGCTCCAGATCACTAGACCCTATGGAGACTTGTACTCTTTCAATTCGAGAAAGGTTAAATGTATGGGAATGATAAAAGATCTGGTTGTTACCCTGGCTCAGGTCCCGGTCAAGAGTGTCTCGATGGATGTGGTTATTGCAGATATTCCCCCCAAATATCGTATGTTGTTATCCAGATCATGGGGATCCAAGTTGGGGGGTTCTCTTCAATTGGACATGTCATATGCCACCATTCCTATATTCGGTGGTCAGTTTACCCGGTTGTACAGAGAAACAAGATTGGCATATACTGTCAGTGATCCTCAGAATCCAAACAACTTTCCCATTTACGTTGCAGACCAAGATCTGGGAAATTGCATATTGTCTTTTGATGATGGTTTAGATAGATGTCTGGAATAACTTGATATAAAGCAACAAGAGCTTAGCCCCTTGACTGAAGAACTATGCAAAAATGGCCTCTGGAAAATGTACTTCGATGGCGCTTCATCTTCTGAAGGAGCTGGTGCTGGCATCCTTTTGATAGCACCTGAAGGTAAGTTTACTGTTCCTTTCTCATATCGCTTGCAGTGGGACATAGATTACACCAACAATGTATGTGAGTATGAAGCATTAATATTGGGTTTAGAGGCTGCAAAGAAGTTGAATATAAAAAACTTGGAGGTTTACGCTGACACTGAATTGATAGTAAAACAAGTAAACCGACAATACCAAGCCAAGCATCCCAGACTAAGAACATACAGAAATTGCGCCTGGGATTTAATGGAGAATTTTTTCTCATCTATAAGAGTCCATTTTATTCCTCGCACAGAGAATCTACATGCCGACGCATTGGCTAAGGCAACCTCAACCTTTTCCCCTCCCACGAATGTTAAACTGAAATATCATATTGAGATCAGATATAAACCCTCTATACCAGACAATGTCCGACATTGGCAGGTCTTTGAAGATGACGAACAAATTCAGAAATTTCTCATAGCAATAGGCGAATTCTCTGAAACTCATCCAGATCAAGAAAAACAAAATGACCCGATGTGGATTATGCAAGAAGATGAAGATCCTGAAAACCTTCAAAAAAAAAAAAATAGCGGATCATCGCATGTTGGTCCTAAAAAATAACCAAATCCCGAAGGGCTTAATTCCTTTGGAAAGACTCTTCGATCAGAACAACATACCTGGGAAGTCCACTTTGCAGCCTCAACCAGAAGAAGTGGAAGATTACAACATAGGAACTGAAAAAGATTCCAGGATAGTAAAGATATCTAAATTCCTCCCTCCTAAGGTAAAAGACCAGTATAGAGACTTACTCAGACAGTATAAAGATGTTTTTTCCTGGTCCTATGATGAGCTTCGAACATATGACACTTCTATAATAGAGCACAAGATACCTTTGAAGCCCAGAGTCAAGCCTTTTAGGCAGAAGCTTAGGCAGTTTAACGCCATTCTGTTGCCTGTTATTGAAAAAGAAGTTAAGAAGCTCTTAGATGCGAAATAATTGTACCTCTAAGATACTCAGACTGGGTGGAAAATTTGGTCCCTGTCAGAAAAAAGAACGGAGAAATCAGGCTGTGTGTAGATTTCCGGAACTTGAATAGGTCATCTCTTAAAGATAATTATCCACTTCCTAAAATGGATCACGTCCTGGAAAGGGTAGTTGGAGCAAATCGGATGTCTATGATAGATGGGTTTTCTGGGTACAATCAAATCGCCATGAACGAGCAAGACAGAGAAAAAACCGCTTTCACCACACCATGGGGTACATTCATGTATGATAAAATGCCTTTTGGTTTAATGAATGCAGGGGCTACCTTCCAGCGCGCCATGGATATCGCTTTCGTTGGGGAAAGGGATAAGTTCGTAGTAATCTACCTTGATGATTTGACAGTTTTTTCTAAAACTAATGAAGAACATTTGATCCATTTAAAACAAACTTTCGAAAAATTCCGCAGGTATGGTCTGTCTTTAAATCCAAAGAAATCACATTTTGCTATGCAGGAAGGTAAGCTTCTGGGGCACATTGTATTTAAAGATGGGATCAAGATTGATCCTAAGAGGGTTGAAGTGATACAAACTATCAGTATTCCTAGAAGCGTTATAGAAATTCAATCTTTCTTAGGTACAATAAAAATTTTAAGAAGGTTTATACCAAATTTTGCTGAAATTGTCAAATTGATCACAGGAATGTTGAAGAAAGATAGAAGAGTAAATTGGACGACCGAAGCTAAGGCGTCGTTTGAGCGTATTAAAAAAGTCATCAGCGAAGCACCTGTGTTAACAAGCCCAGATTATTTGAAATATTTCCTCATCTTCTCATTCGCTTCTGAACATACTATCGCCGCGGTGTTGCTGCAAAAAGATGATGAAGGCTTCGAACGCCCGATCGTGTTTTTTAGCAAGAGCCTAAGAGATGTCGACCTAAAATATGATATAATAGAAAAAAAGGCGTACGCAATGGTGAAAGCGATAAAAGCATTCAGAACTTATGTTCTGCATTCAAAAGTTATCACGTAAGTACCAACCAGTGCTGTGAAGGATATATTGGTACAGCTGGATAGTGATGGAAAACGAGGGCACTGGCTCGCTAAAATACAAGAATTTGATCTTGAAATCAAGCCAACTAAATTGATAAAAGGAAAGGGTCTGGCCAAACTCTTGGCTGAGTCGAACCTTATAGCTCTTGACATCAATTGCCTACAAGGGGAAGACGAAGATACACATTTGCAAGAGCCAGATGACCAGACGTATCCAAACAAGGTTGAAGAAAAATTCATGTCGTCAGGCTGGTATAAAAATATATTTTTCTATTTTTTAAACCTGAAATGTCCAGATGGACTAACACCAGCCAAATACAGAACTCTAAAACTCCATGCTATAAAGTATTGCATCTCAGAGAATCAACTATACTGGAAGGATCCACTCGGGTTCTTACTGGTCTATCTGGTTGAGACGGAAACTCCACGGGTCATAGAGGAATTTCATGAAGGAATCTGTGGAGGACACCATGCCTGGAGATCCACGGCCTACAAGATCCCGAGGGCCGGATATTATTGGCCGAAACTATTTTCGGACGTTAATGCCAAAGTACGTGCCTGTTACTCGTGTCAAATATTCGCTGGTAAGCAGAAACTCCCTGCACTACCACTTGTTCCAGTCAAAACTGAAGCCCCTTTTCAACAATGGGGATTAGACTTTATAGGGGAAATTAATCCCCATTCCAGTGCTCAGCATAAGTGGATCTTAACGGCCACAGATTATTTTACAAAATGGATGGAAGCAATTCCAACTAAAAGGGAAACAGACTCGGTGGTGATCAACTTCTTGGAAGATAACATCTTATCAAGATTTGGGTGTCCCCGAAAGATCGTTACTGACAACGCCCAGGCTTTCAAGTCCATGGCTATGGTCGACTTCTGCCAAAAGTACAGTATCATTCTCGGCCATTCCACTGCTTATTACCCTCAGGGAAATGGGCTGGATGAATCATCTAATAAGAGCCTGGTAAACGTAATAAAAAAGGTACTAGACGAAAACAAGAGGTCTTGGCATTTCCATTTGAAGCACGCATTATGGGCAAACCACATCAGCACTAAAAAGTCTATCGGCATTTCGCCGTTTCAGATGGTATATGGGACCGAGGCGGTATTTCCTATAAACTTAGCATTGCCAGTGATGAAATTATGGCAGGATCAAAACGAAGAGCCCAATCATGTAACCAGAAGAATTAACCAACTGATTGAGGTTCAACAACTCAGAGTGGAGGTTGATGAGAGAATGCAGAAATACCAGGACGATATGAAAGCATTGTTCGATCTCAAAGAAAAGGACAAAGAGTTCTTCCCAGGTGACTTGGTGTTAAGATGGGATGCGAGAAGGGAAGAAGCCGCGAAGAATGGCAAATTTGACCACCTTTGGTATGGACCATTCAGGGTCTTGGCTCCAGAAGGAAAAAATTCCTTTGTCCTGCAAAATATTGATGGAAAAGTTCTCAGCGCCCTTGTCAACGGGCGATATCTAAAGCACTACATGACTTGACAGTCGTCGGATGAAAAAGGAAATAAAATAAAATGAAAAATAAGAAATTGTATATATATAATTGTAAATAAATAAATTTTATTATGAGGTTTTGTACATATTTATGTTTTTGCTCAAGCATTTATTTTCAATTTTTTGGTTTTCCTTCCTAAATTCTCAATGCATTTTAAATCAAATTCGTATTTGTTTTTGCAGGATTCCAGCTACAGATGGAACTAGCTGAAGAAATAAGGTACAGATCAGTGTGGGAAATAGGACGACATAAAACAAGTGATACATAAAATAATTCGTAGCCCACAAAGAAATTGAAAACAAAAGACAGAGGTAAGTTTTTTCAATTATCTAGTCATGAAAGGTTGTTTTAGCAATCTGAGGTAATATTGTTCAAATTGAAATATATAAAGCAGATAATAGGATTATTTTTTGACTTCATAATCCTCAAACCAAATAATTTGAATGGATATATTAAAATCCAAAAACAGTCAGTCATAATTTTTATTCCTAAATATATCCGAAAACCAGTCCCGAACTGTTATGACCTTTTGTGTATTAAGCCATTTTGTTTGCTGCCTTGTTTTCTGTCCATATTTGGGCCTGGATTTTAATGAGTCACTATCTTCCCAAGCCTTTGGGAAGGGATAAAGGTTTTTCGTTTCAAACCTCAGGGATTCCGAAGCAGATCTTAATAAGAAAGTTGGTCCTCACAACTACTTGATCTTCTGCTAAGTAAAGGAACGTTTATAGTAATCCTAACTTTCCTAGGTTTTTCAACAACGTCGAAAAAATCAAATGATTGTTTGAACACGATGTCCCTTAAAGTTTTATTTATTCTCCCCTGTCTCCCTAAGAACTAAAGGTCCTGTGAGGGTCAAAGGAAGGTTGATACCGAGTAATCAAAATAAGTTGACAGACCTCTGATAAAAAATATTACACAGATCTCAGCCCTGATATAAACTGATTGCTCCCATCTTCGTGTTTTAAAAGTAAATACTGAGACAAGTGGTGAAAGGAAATTCAGAAATGAGTGCCCCCACCTAGTCCATTAAGACGATGAAAGGAAATTCAGAAATGATTGCCCTCGTCTTAGTGTTTAAATGCATAAATATTTTTCGAAGTGGTGGAAAGAAATTCAGTGAAAAAGGGTCAGACAACTTCACAGGGGTACTGAACAGGCTCGCTGGCAGTGAAGCAATGTCTAAGAGATATGTAAGGCTGTTATACGTAAACATCAATCTACTCTGGCAATAAACGCTTTCTGTAAACCTGATCATTTCCCCAAATTCCAACGGGACTTCCCTATTTTAGATTATATAATATCATTCTTTTGATACAAGCTAAGAATCACAAGACCTATTGAAAATCCTAGGAGCATTATGACTGTCTTAAAGCATTCCCCAAACTTAGTAGCAAGAAAGGGAAAATTGCGAAAGTGACTTTAGCTGTGTTTAGAAAGAGTATCTGAGTTCGAAAAAATTTCTGGGTTTCCAAGCGAAATTTCCCTCCCCTTCTATCTTTTTCCTTGATTTTTCTGTTGATATTAGCCTATGACTCCATTTACCCAATTTTGGCACCTGGTCTACTGTTCTTCCCGCCTCACAGGGAAGCGGGATCCCTAGTTGGAGCCTATGTTGGAGCCTCCCTTGTTTTTCACCTCACGCAATTTTCAATTTTTAAAACTTGAGATCTAAAGTCGCTTTTCTTTTCCTTCCAGAATCTTAAAACTATGGAAATCTTGTCACCTGAATAGAAAATATTTTCCCTCTTTCAAAACAGAACCATTCTTGCAAATATGTTCGCTCTTTTTTTTTGTTTCGGGGTCTCGCAAGTCGGACACTTTAATTTTTGAATTCACAAGTCCCGAGTCGCGAAACTGCCAGCTCGATTTTAATTTTCGTCCAAGGCATTAACTAGGGTAAAATCTTTAACCTCTGATTAGACGTCGTCGGGGTTTCGCGCCTCGGCATCCATCAGACCTGAGTTTTTGTTCTGGCATCCTCGATACTCGAGAACACGATGAATTTGTGATAACTGTGGTTAGAGACTAAGGGTAACAAACTAACCATGGTTAAATTTGGTTCTCAGGACTTCGTCACTCGACACTTTATTTCATCGAGTTAAGGTGTCCAAAAATCCAATTCACGAAGTTGCGACATAATTATAACGAGATTAATTAGTCGCCTAATCTAAGATTTCCTTCTTTTTATCTGAGTCCTAATTATTGCCACATCGCGATATCGCAAATCGGCATATCATTCTTCCAAAAGTTTGTCTTCGAATTCCCGAGTCGCGATATGACGATTAGGTTAGTTATATAATTAAGAATGTGCCAAATCACGGTTATTATTAATTAAGGAAAAATCGGCACTCGCAACCTCGCGAATTGAAGAGTCAAAATCTGAAAAGAAAATTCACGATACAGCGAAAGGTAAGAAAATGGTTAAACGTTGTGAAATTTGAAATTTTAAAATTAAGTGAGATACATCCCGCGTATCGAGGTTGGCACACTTCACGAGGAATTTAATTGCTATCCATAACCCGGTTTCCTGTCAAGCCGCCAAACATTGATGACATTAATGAAGAATTAGGGTAAATCCATGAATAAATAAGATCAGATTTTTACAATAAATTTGGTTTTATTTGCGATTTGACAAACTTATTTCAAAGGTACAATATTTTCAAATATATACAAGAGTTTCATTATTTTAAAAAAAAAACATTTCTCATAAGCGCACAGAGCTCACCTTTCTCCGAGAGAACTCATTTCCGCATGTATACACAGGTCTATTGCAGAAGAGAAAAAAAGCAAGCGTCAGCCATGGCTCCAAGGAGAGCAGCGAAAGCAAATGTCGAGGTTCCTGCGTAGGGTCCAGACAATGTCTCAGATACTTCGCCTCGGACTAGCGGCTCAGTACCAACCTGGTCGTTTATTTCAGACATTCTACAATCTGAGTTGGTAAACTATTCAGAATCAGACGACGATGACAATGATATTGTTAAGGACGACCTGAACACTAAGTATAAGACAATTGTTCAGTCGGGGATGCATCTGGTTGCAACCAGACCTCGGTTTCTCCCATACTACGACATGATCCGATGGGCATTGGATCACATAGACCTGCCCGCCAGAACTATCGTAAATGACCGACAGGTCATGGTCGGGACTTTCAGACCAGAGCATATACAATCTATGTATAAGCTCCCAGCAACTTCTGAATATACATATGGCAAAGAAGTCCTGGAGGAATTCAAAAAGAAGGAATGCGAGGAATATGAGAAAACCATGCCTAGTTTGATAAAAGATTGGGTCTCGCGTTCCGCAACATTCAGAGTGAACGACAAGGGTGTGTATTCAATTTCTTCATTGGAGCCACAATATATGTATGTGGCGATGATGACTTGTCGGCTTTTCGGATGGGAAGATACTGCACATTTTTACATCCAGTGGGTACCTCTCATCTTTCGGGTAGCGGAAGGTTTCTCATTTAATTGGGCTAAGATGTTCTCCGACAGTTTGTTCAACAGAGTTATAGAGTACTGGGAGAAAAAAGTAGCTGGGAGGCCAACCGAATTCTTCATGTCCGCGTATATCATGGACGCAATATGCTCCATGACACCTTTTCCTTTGATGAATTGGGCTTGGAGTCCAACCCAAGAAAAAACTGTGCATGAGTACCACGACAAGCTCTGGGAAATTAATGCAAATAAGTTTATTTATGAGATTTTCAACTGGGTGGTGGTACCCCTGCACATCGCCATTTTTGGTCTTTCACCACCCCGCATCTCGGATAGCATTGTCGCGAATCTAAGAAGTATCGCGGACTGGTATATAGAAGAAGAATTCTCCTATTTTAGAGTTTTCGGAGCTGGTGTCCCTCCTCTGGCACTACAGCTGTTCATCCCCGATAAGCTGGCCTACCGTGAGATTGCACGACAAACAGTAATTGGCAGAGTGAGTAAAGAGCTCAAAGTGTCATCAAAGAAGGTATGGCCATTTTTCCTTGTTCGACTTAATTCCTATTCCATATTAGATTTTGGACATGCTAAGGTTGAAGCTGCAACCTTAGAAGACTTAATCCTAGTCTCTATTGAGTACAAAAAGCATCATCCACAGAGAATTGTAAGCACCCATTTGGGGAATTGTGGATTAAAGAGGTTTGAACACGAGTGTTCACTATCGGATGATGTTTTCTGAGGGGAGAGGTCCTATTCGGAAGTGCAACCTCGAATCAAATCTCTAGCGCCTGAAGATAGGGCCTCTGTTTTAAAATTTCAGGAACATAGGAAAATATGTCTCCCCGTGGTGCTGGGAGGTTTAGGACTTTCCAAGGATAAAGAAAAGGAGGTCGAAAGTTCTGAAGGGCAAACTTCTAACCCCGAAAAATGTCAGGAAGGGGAGAAGGAAAAGAATCCCGAGCAGAAGAAGAACCCCAAGCAGGAAAAGAATCCCAAGCAGGAGAAGAATCCCGAGCAGAAGAAGAGCCCCGAGCAGGAAAAGAGTCCTGAGCATCAGAAGAGTCCCGAAACAGAAGAAGGGACTACTAACCCACCCAAGGAACATGGTCCAGATATGGAAGTGAAAAACACCGAACCGCCTGAAATTCAAAATCTAGAGACAGGGACAGAGACGAAGACCTCCGATCCCCCGAAAGAACAGGACTCACTCATCATGCCAGGAAAGGCGACGAAGGAGGTCGGACAGCCCATCACCTCTGTCACACCCTTGCAGTCGGCTCAGGGAGATGTCAGCGAGGGATGGATATTTGGCGAAGAACTAAGACCTATAAGGGCAGAGGAACTCCCCCCTAATGAGTTCTTTTTTGACAGAAAGAGAAAAGTTGTAGTAAAGTGGGAATTTTATCAAGAGGGAGAGTCCACTGTTAAAAAATTCAAAGTAATGAAAGATGGAAAAAACAAGAAAAGTGATGAATTCACCACGGAGATAGCAGGGACGTTGGGAGCTTATGCGTCAGCGAACCAATTCTCGGTTGCGATGTTGAAAAATCAGCTCAAGAGAAAAAATTGACTGATCAAGACTCTTGAAGCCCGAGTAGCTTCGGCTGCGGAAGACACTAAGAGTCAAGAGAGTGGAGCAATAGAGCTAGCCCAATTGGACGATAAGAAAGATATCGAAGTCCTCAAAACCAGGATGGAACAAGAAAACTCAGTGATCCGAGAGGGTCGAGTGCAGTCGGGTCAGCAGAGGGATACGATCACACAGTTACAGGCTCAGTTAGAGGTCGCAGGAAGCAATGTGATGGACATCAAGATTGCTAAATCCCGAGCAATTGACATTCAGAGCAGGATCTCTTCTGCTCAACAGAGTCTGCTAAACAAAGTAGGGGAATTTCGGGGAGATTTCCTGTTAATGCATCAGATTACTGAGAATCTGATTGTCAAGGAAAGAAACGCAGAAGCTGCTCGGATCGCCTTCCAAGAAGCAGTGATAGCCACCAACAATAGGTTTTCAGTAGGGTCTCCCGGGCTCACCATTGCTGAACAGACTAGGGGTAATATTTTGTTAAAAAATTGGGAGCATGATATTACTTTAAGCAAGGAGCAGGCTCAAAAAGTGACAAATTCACTAGAAGAAACTTTCAAAGCCATAAATGGTGAACTGTTGGGGATGGAAAGTGGGGGTGACACAGAGACGCTAAGGCAGATGAATATAGAGTGGGTCTCCCTCGACATGAAGGAGAAAAATGAGAGAAATTTGGCAGAGATCTCTAAAATAGACAAGGTAGACATGGCTCAAATTGATGGACATTTGATTCAGCCCAGCACACAACTCGGTGCCCTTAATATGGTTGATGCAATTATGGGGAATAGAATTCCACAATTAGCCTGAGAGTGCTACTTTGTCGAAGCCATTTGTCAAGCAGAGTCGTAACAGCTTGTATCCCAATTCATGGACAGATGTAGGATATGCACTGAGTCTATGCAAAGACAAGCACCTGGCCCTTTTTGAAAATAAAGTAGAAGAGATAAAGTGTTTTCGCTCCTCACAGCTGCCAAGCGGAACTTTCACAACTTGTATCCAGTTTATGGACAAATGTATAATATGCACTAAGTCACGTAAAAGAAGGCAGCTGGCACTTTTTTGAAAATAGGAGTAGGGAAGGGCAAATTGGTATAAATAGATCACCAAAAGAAGAACCAAAGGCTGGACTTTTGGGCAAACATTTGTAATGTATTTTTTACATTGGAGAAGTTAATACATAAAATTTGAAGATTCCCAATTCTGTCACGACTGTGTTGCAAGTTTGTTTTGTTATGTTGTTTGTTTCTTTTGATTTTTCTCTACATAATTGATGTGTATCACTATAATTTAGTACGACCACTACTATAGTGAAGGGATTTTATCTTTCTATAATTGTGTCTTGTCTTTCCTCTGCACCAGCTATCAGCGGGTGTAAGACCAATTTTCATTTACATAATTTTATATTTAGTTACACTATGTCAATTATTTCTATGTCAATTTCTTCTTCTGTGTATGTGTGAGTTTCTATTGACAGGAACCTTATGTTATCCACAGCTAAATGTTTTTCTCTTATTCCATACCTTTTATTTAAAGGAATACAGTTACGGGAAAGGGCCTTCAGTTTGCATTCCCATTTTCTTCTTCATGCAAAAATACCACTTAAAAAACCAAATTGAAACAGCGTTAAAATCTCTTCCTAAATTGTTTCCATACTGTTACTGTTCCTTAAATGAATGTCCCTACAGTAACTCAACCTAATATTCAACCCAGACTCTCTAATCAAACACATATTTCTTTAAATCTCTTTGATACAATTCTTAAAAATGCTAACACCCGGGAATAATTAGAACATTCATGGACAGCCATTGAGAAAGATATTACCACCCAGGAACAGTTGGAAGCTAGAAAACGAGAATGCATAAATCTGCTCTAGTTTCTCATACCGAAAGTTAGTATAATCATGTATCAACCTTTTGTATACTTTCGGATGCCTTGACACTATACTTTAAAGACTTAGGTATAGACTCAGGAACAACACCCTGAATCACCCAATCTCCTCTGAATCTGCTCGGAAAGTCACTGTAGCAGAAGGTACAAATGAGGTGGCAATGTGGGCCCTACAGCTATATATAGGCCTTTTGAAAAACTTCCACTCACCATTCCGAGAGCCCACGGCGTCCATTTTTCGAACCGTTTTCATCCACGGGATCAGCATCCCGCCGCCTACATCACGGCTGTCCCTGGGTCACTTTTCGTCCTAGGCCCCCGGGGCACCTTTTTTCCATATCATGGTTAGGTACGCATGCGCATAGTCACATTTGTCAAATACATGCTCATATCTTTGATTCTCTTCAGATATCGTTCACTTTGGGTATTTGGTTGTTCTGTGCGCAGGTACTTGATCATCAGTCACCGACATCATCCCTTCAGGGATATACATTCATCACTGGCATGTAGTCGCTCCCGCTGTATTGCATTTACATTTCCAGTCACACCCTCTGATATTGGCCTTTAGGATACCCATTCCCGGCTCTATAGTACTCACACCTCCATTTTGCATCTTCGGTACTGTAACCCGGTAGCATTCTCACCTACATGAGTTGTCCCATTCATAGCACCTTTTGGCACTTTTGACACTCATGATGTTCTTCATTACCCTTTAGGGATGGGAGTCCCGATAGTCTTTCATCATGTTGCAGATTAACCACATACTCCTTCTCCTCATTTTGCTAGCTTTCCCATATGGACTCCCAAATCATCACTTTATGGTTCTATTCTTTTACCTGCACCCCCGCAGGATCATGATCCTCCATTTCATCTACCATCAGTTTGCCCACCTGCGAACCTATCTTCATTTCACCTACCTCATACAGAAACTCACCAATGGGGCCCCCACCCTTCATCTGTTTTCCAAGAAATTTTTTGCCCTCCCTGGGGCACTCATTTTACACTGGGGCACCCGTTTCTGTATTTGTACATTTTTCCCAAATTATTCATTATTTATTGTACAAACGCTTTTATTTCCAGTCATTACATTTTCTTTTTTCATCACCGTTGGCGACTTTCTTTCTTTTGGCCACACGCAACCCACGTCACCCTTGGTTGGAGAATTACTTATCATCTACCCTTGTCGGCATCGTCCATATCTTCAGAGTACTCCACAGGTCACTTACCTCTACCCTCTGAATTTGTTCACTTTGTCCCACCTCTGGCACAACTTATCCTCGGCCTTGGCATCCCCTTGACACTCGACCTTGTCACACGGTTGCGGCCACTGTTTATGTCATACATCCTCCAACCAAGGGAAGTCTTGAGTCTTCCCACTTCTTGACTTCATCCATGTACCTCTGCCACTTTCTCACCTCAGTAGATTCTATGAAGCCATTTGCTTATGGGAGTCGCATTCCCCTTTTGTCGACAGCAGCACACTTTTTCCAGAAGGGCGACAGTATCTTGATTCTCATTCTTCATTTAACGAGAGATCTCAGACGGCACAGGGTGAAACACCATTTCTCCCTACTGTCGTTGGCCCCCATAACATTCAATGCCAACACTTTCTCATGTTACGGTGGGTCTTACTTTGCGACTATTGCAGTTATTATTATCATTTGCCGAAGACCTTTGAACTTGGTCGAGCCATCACTGCCTGCATCATCATCGCTGCTTACTACCGCGATCATTGCCTATTGTTCAGAGTATGTTCCTTTGCATAATTGTCTTCTGCCTTTATCATTACCGCCCCCGAGGGCGCTGCTGTTGTCTACACCAACACTTCAGTCATCTTTTTTCAGAGTTACATCACACGAGCATGGGGCATGCCCACCTCGTTTGTACACACTTGTATATTGTTACACACCTTATGGAAGGTCGGGTTCTATGGGTTCCTTTCTTCTCCAACGGATTGCTCCACACGGTCCCACTTTTTCTCTCTCTTACCACAACATTCTCAGTAAAAGAAACATTGATGGATTTCGGCTATCTGTATGCTCCTAACCTCATCCATCAAGGGGCATCTGTTATCATTGAAATTTCATCCGCACATGGAAACAGGAACTCCGCATCATCAAAATAGGAATGAAGTCATTCATGGCACAGGATTAATTCCACAGCATGGAAAAAGGGTCAAAAACTATACAAAGTAACCAAAAATTGAAGGGCGCTTTACAAAATCTGGGTGCGCGTGCATATGCGCGGAACAGAAACGTACCATGCGTGCACGACGCGCGGCTGTGGGAGAAAAAACCCGCGCACCTTCTAAACGACGCATTTATTGAAATTGGTCGGCCTCCCAACCACTAATGGATCAGCTCCCAAGCCGATTTGACATCAAATCTGAGCTGAATCCGCATGGTAGGCTGGTCAAAGACCTAATTGAGCCCT
>ML788829.1:246325-263964 GCA_009831015.1 Picea engelmannii
CTCAAAACATTGGTGATATTGGTCTTTTGTGTTTGTTATTTCTTTTTCCATATGCTCATAGTTTTAGTTTGTTTTAGTTTAATTCTTGTTTATTGTTTTGTTTTTGTTTTCTCTAACCCTTTCCACTACAGCTTTCATGCTCTGCAAGACCCAACAGGGCATGTAAGCACTCTTTATTTTCTCACCTAGTGACGAATTGAGTGAAAACAGTTGGTTTTGAATGTTGTCTTCCACTCGTCACCTTCTCTCATGCGGATTTGCCGATAACCGCTTTTCAAATCAATCTTTGAAAAATACTTTTCTCCACTCAAGCAATCCATCAGATCATCCATCCTTGGCAATGGAAACCTGTACCTAATGGTTATTTTGTTAATCACCCTCGAGTCAGTACACATCCTCCAACCTCCGTCTTTTTTTGGACTGAGTACTGTTGGAACAACACACGGACTCAAGCTTTCCCTGACCAAACCTTTGTCCAACAAATCCTGGACTTGTCTTTTGACCTCTTTATTTTCTTGTGGAGTTAGTCTGTACGTGGATTTGTTTGGAAAACTGGCTCCTGGTATGAGATCAATGTGATGACTCACACTTATGATCGGTGGAAACGAATGAGGTAATTCGTCCACTACTATGTCATCGAACTCTTCCAGTAGTTCCTGAACTTCTTCTGGTAAATCATCCACTCTTGTGCTGGTCAAAACAATCTTCGGTTTCCTCACCACAATGAATTGTGGTTCTTCCTTCTTTTTAACCTCTGTAAGAAGTTCCTTCCCACTCATGATAAGTAAAATGTTTCTTACTTCCGATCTCACCTCCTTATCCTTGATTGGAAGCAACATGTGAGTCCTCTCATTCTTCTCTAGGGTGTATGTGTTCATTCTCCCATCATGAATCACATTCCCATCATATTTCCATGGTATACCAAGCAATAGATGACAAAAATCCATAGGAATAACATCACATAATATATTATCATTATATCCTCCTATCTTAAATTCAACTAAACATTGTTTAGTGACAGTTAACTGATGTCATTTTTGTAGCCACGAAACTCTGTATAGGCTTGGATGATCAATCGTCTCCAGCTCCAGCTTTTCTACCATCTCCGTAGAAATGATATTATCCATGCTACCACTATCCACAATGACCTTGCATACCCTATCCTTGGTCTTGCAAGCAGTCCTGAAAATTCTGGTCCGTTGGACTGAACTCTCCACCTCCTTCTCTGGTGTCAAAAGGAATTTTTGCATCATCAGCGATCTTCCACCTTCAGCGTCTTTTGCCTCAACATCTCGCCTCTGTGCCTCGGCGATGTGAGTTTCTCCTCCGTATTTCTTTTTATTTGGACACTCGTACGACTTGTGCCCATTCTTTCCACATGTGAAGCATGTTATTACTCAACCTCTTCCTCTTCCTCTACCCCTAGTACGAAGAAAAGTATTATTATCAGCATAATCTCCCCTTTGCTCAGTATGTTGCCCTCTCTGTTCAGCATATTTCCCTCGCTGTGAGGTTCCACCTCTCTCAGTTCGATTCTGAGGTTTCTTCCAGTCCTCCTTGGGCTTCTGATATTTGTCCTGGGCAACTGATTTGCCTCTGGGCTGACTTCTGCCTCGGCCTCTTTGACCCTGCTTTTGGCTCAGCTTCTCTTCCGCTTTTAGAGCCATCTGATAAGCATCTTCCACCGTTCAGATGGTTACCATGCTCATCTCATCCTGGATGTCATACCTTAGTCCATTCATGTATCTAGATACTTTTTCATCATCGCTTTCCCAATGACCTGCCCTGATGTTCAACTTGTAGAATTATTCAATGTATTCTTTCACTGTCATCAGCTTCTGTCTCAGGTTCTGCATCCTCCTGAACAGAGTAATTTGATAATCTCTGGGGATGAATTTTTCCTTCATCTTTGCAATCATTCTGTCCGATCTTTTGATCTTCTGCTTGCCCTTGCAGCGTCTGCCAGCTTGTAGTTCATCCCACCACAATGTTGCATGTCCCTTCAATCTTGTGACAACATGCTTGACCTTCTTGTCCTCTTCAACATCTTCATAGTCAAAGTATGTGTCCAGAGCTCTAATCCAGTCTAGAAGCTCCTCTGCATCCAGATTCCCCTCATAAACTGGAATGTCCATTTTCTCTCTTGCATCCATTCTTGCAATAGCTCTGATCAAATGTTCATTTGTTGCATCTTCAACTGCAACTTCTTCTTCATGTTCAGCCTCAATTTCACTCTCGGAATAACTGAGATCCCCAGCACTGACTGTGCGTCTTTGGGTTGTCTCCATGTATTAGAGTCTAGCTCGTAGATCATGCATTTCTTTCTCCATGGCTGGATCAGTCATATGCCTACCTCTTCTTCTCGATATTTCCCTATCCTCTAGTGGATCGGGTGTTTGTCTGTCCCTTCTCCTTGGCGGCATGGTGAATTCTCTTTTTCTTCTCTACAACAGAAAGCAAAGAACCTTTATGTGCTCTGATACCAGAATTGATGATGCACGCCCCCTCCATAACCCGCAGGTCGGAAGGTCCACATCAACACAGGATCTTTTCTTTACCACTGGCCCGAAGAGCTTTGAAATGGCTCTTATATTTCCCTTTCAGGAAATCTGCACCCACACTTAACTTTTAGAAATCCCCTTTATACTTTGGGAGGTCGAACTTCGCACTTTCACGAATCCGACGGTCGAACACTTGTCTCTCAAATCTTTGAAACCCGAAAATAGTCAATGCTGACCCTTCCTCTTTCTCTTTCGGGATTTTCCTTATCACGATTTGGGCAGTCGCGGTGTCGAGAAACTTGTTCCCGTGATTCCCGAAACCCAATGTTCCAAAATTCTGACACGCTCACAAAGTTGACTTTTCAACGCCCCTTTACCTCTTTCGGGACTTCGGACTTCGCAATATCGCGAATCCTAATGAAATGAGTTTAGAAATTCACTCCACGAAACTCTGAACCAGCCAACGGAGTTTGACTCCGTGTCAATAGTGTGCCACATGTCCGCTTTGATGTCTCCTCTGTGGCCCCACAATCCTCTTATCCTTCGGGACTTCGCGGTTCGTGAATCCGCGATTCCCGTTGCAAAGTTTACGGGACTTCAACCTACGAAAACCCGATATAGAAATCCACGTGTAAATCCAATGGCCCTTATGGCTTGGATCTATGGTCCTACTCCTCCTGAGCTTAGAACCTTTCGGGAATACTCGTCGTATCTCCCCTGCTCCTTTGTGAGATCTGACGACTCATAGGACTTCACGAATTCTCTTCAGAGAATTACGACCATCCATCCTTTCCTCGAGAACTCGTCCTCTTGTGGTCCGACTGCACTATGTCTTCCTTCGACTCCTTCAAAGGTTCAAATACTTCTGAACTTTCCCAACTCTGAGTCTTTCAGAAAACCCCTTTGCACGCACTCCTTGTGGTAGACTTTCAGACACTTCCAAGTGTTGGAATCCTTTGACTCTGTGCACGCCTGCAACAACAGTCCCTCAATACTTCACTCAGGTCCACAACCCTGAGACTTCACTCAGCCTACGCACTCCTTGCATGGCTCCTGTTCCCACTGCACTTCTGTGGAAATGAGAACGAAATCTATCTCTCCTAAGCTTTCAGAGACAAACCTCTGAAAACCTTGTCGACGCACTCCTTGCGGAAAATTCAACTGCACTCTTTGTAGGAACTCTCGCTCATATAGAGAAACAATTGAAACTCATTCCTCTCCTCTTTCCTCTCAGATTTCAAACATTCAACAAGAAATCATTCATACATAGCATAAAATCAATTGCATGACAGAAAGAGTAAAAACATTCATGAGCATAACATTCAAAGATGCATACACAGAGAATATATGAACACCATGAGTCTGAATCACAGCTTTCTTGTATTAATCCAGAACTTTTGTACATGGAGTCTACTACACAACTCTCTGCTTCTCTTCTATGCTCTTCACCCTCTTCATAATAATGTTACAATACACAATGAGGGTGTTTATATCCCATTTCCCTCTTTGTGCTCTAAAACTGTCTAATCTTACATTCAATTCTATCTACCTGCATTAACTACTATAAATGCCTTCTACCTACTAAGGACGAGAGAAAATTTCTCAAGGTCTGATTACATTATACAAGTGCACCTCCACTTGATGTTTCATTAATGGTTCAAGATATTTCAAAATTTGTGCTGGGCATTTTTTTTCCAGCTGTCTGTTGTCTCCTCGTTGGCTCGCTTGAGATTCTCCTGCATCAACAGTTACCCAACTTCAAAGAGATCTTCTTGGGCTTTTCTTTGAAAATAACATGCTCTCCTACTTTAAATTCTCTTGTTGTCCTATTCTTGTCGACATAAACCTTCTGTCTATCCTCAACTGCCTTTAAATTCTGCTAATCTTAACCATCTGGTCTTCCATTTCCTTGAGAAACTTTGGCCCAAGTACCACTCTATCTGTTGGTTTGTCCCAGCTTACTGGAGTACTGCATTTTCTACCATACAAGGATCCAAATGGGCTCATATTCAATGAATCTTGATACCCATTATTATAGGAAAACTCAATCAAGTGCAGGTAATCTTCCCACTTAGATGTCTTATCCATCACATACATTCTCAACATGTCTTCAATTACTCGATTGACCCTCTTTGTCTGCCCATCTGACTACGGGTGGTATGTTGTGCTAAAGTTAAGATTTGTACCAAATCCTTTGAATAATCCTTTCCATAAATTTGAAGTAAAGTTAGTGTCTATGTCTGAGACAATTGTCCTAGGTATCCCATGCAACCTAGCAATTTCCTTCATGTAAATTTCTGCAATATTAGTTGGTGTATGAGTTGTTTCTACAGGAACAAAATGAGAAGCCTTTGTCAATTTATCAACCACTACCATGATTGAATCGTGTTGCTTTGTTGTCATGGGAAATTTAGTTATAAAGTCAATGATTATCACTTCCCATTTCTTCTCTGGAATTGGTAATGGCTGTAGAAAACTCGTTGGGTGCATATGTTCATCCTTTACTAATTCCAGTGAAGAAATGGGAAGTGATAACCATTGAATTTAAAGATTATGGTTTTAGAGAGGATGGAATCTTCATGTATAAAGGTAAGTTATATGTGCCAAATTCAAGAGAGTTGAAAAATATAGTGCTGAGAGAAACTCACAATGTGTCATATGTTGGGAACCCAGGATACTAGAAATCAATTGTAGTTGTAAAAATCCAATACTTTTGGCCTGTAATAAAGAAAGAAGTGGTTGACTACATATCTAGGTGTCTAGAGTGCCAGAAGGTGAATATTGAACATAGACATCCAGTTGGGCTATTACAACCATTTCTCATTCAAAATGGAAGTGAGAAGTAGTTATGGTGGATTTTATTTCAAATCTACCCAAAATAGTGAAGCATCATCATTCCATCATGGTGGTGGTGGACAAATTGACTAAGGCTGCACATTTTATCCTAGTAAAGACTACACACAAGGCAAAAAATATTTCACAAATCTAAATGAAATAAGTTTTCAGGTTACATGGGATTCCTAAGACAGTCATTTCAGACAAAGATCCCAAGTTTACATCCAATTTTTGGAAATCTTTGCTCAAAGTATTTGGGACAAATTTAGATCTTAGTACAACATATCACCCAAAGTCTGATGGGAAAACAAAGAAGACTAATAGAATAGTTGAATACATGCTTAGAATGTATGTGATGGACCAACCATCAACGTGGGAGGATTATATCCACTTAGTGGAATTCGCTTACAATAATGGGTATCAATCTTCATTAAAAATGAGTCAATTTAAAGCATTGTATGGCAGGAAGTGTAACACGCTATTTAGTCGGGATAACCCAACAAAAAAAGTTGTCATTGGGATATATTTTTTGAAGCAAATGGAATCACAAATAACAAAAATCCAGAAGAATTTAAAGGTTTCCCAGGACAGGGAGAAAATTTATGCAGAGAAGAACAAAGTTTTCAGATATTTTAAGGTGGGTGAACATGTAATTTTGAAATTAAAAGTGAAGAGAAGTTTTCTAATATTGGGTTGCTACCCAAAATTGGTAGCAAGATATTGTGGGTCTTTTGAGATATTAGAAAAGATAGGCCCAATTTCATACATGATAGCACTTCCTACATCCATGAGAGTACATAATGTATTTCATGTGTCATTATTAAATAAATATATTCCTAACCCTAACCACTTAATTGATTGGACTATGATCCAATTGGAACACGAAGGGGATTTCCCAGTGGAATTAGTATGCATCCTGGAAAGGAAATTCAAAGTGCTCAAGAAAAAATATATAGGCATGGTAAAGTTTCAATGGACATGTTATGGTACTAAAGACGCAACAGGGGAACATGAAGAAACTGTGCAGGAGGAATACCTACAAATTATTGTCAATTTTGAAAAAAATGGAAGCTAAAAATGCAAAACTCCATCTTGGGAAGCTAGAGTTCTAAAACCACATCTTAGAGTTCCTAGTCACCTGTGTTGATAGCCCTAAAAAAATAATGGTGCAACCTGATGGACTGAAAGCAGTGAAGGGGGTGGATTCCTTGGGTCAGTTAGTTGAGAGGAACAAGAGATTATGGTTGGAACTGACGTTGGAGGGAAAATAAATTGCATATTTGTTTTTCTTCTAAATATTATGATGTAAATTTGTACATGTATATCGGCACAGTGTAGTGCACCAAGGATGATGCACAATTGTAGGGGAGGGGAACTGTAACATCACCACTATAATCCTCAATTTAATTTATTCATAATGTATATATGAATGTGGCTATGACCAAACAATGTAATATGTGAATTATATTTTCCAAACTTTAATAAACAAAATGTGATGGCAACTACCGAGGGACATGGAAATATATGGGGGATAAGGTTTCCACAAGAGTAGGGAGTGTATAGAAGGGGTTTATCAGGAAAATTATTTATGGGTATTGATCCAAACCCACATTCCTAAATTTTATTATCATTGGGGACAACCTTCTATTTTTTGTTTAAGTGTATGAAATCCCAATCATTGAATATATGTAAGAGGGTGGGTGTGATAAGTCACATCCCATATTTATTGGGAGCATGGGGATGAAGTACAATAAACATTGGGGAGAGTGAGAGTCAACTTCCTTGGGGAAAAGAGAGGAATTTTGTATGGAGAGAACATGTAGTTTTGGACTATCATGTTTTTTCATGAACACAGGAGACAATAGGACAAGAAGAGATATGGAGTTGGAACAACAATGGAGGACAAATTTTGGAGCATTTTGGAGTTGTTGAAGATTTAAGAAGCAAGTTGCTAGGCTTGTAGAAAAACTAGGTTGATAGGCTTTAAGAGTAAACTCATGTGTGAGTTGCACTGTAAAAACAAGTGAATGATGTTGTTTTACTAGTAGTTTTTCCTAGAAGTGATTTCCCTTGAGTTCTTATTAATGAGATTCTTGGTTACATGTGTGATGCAGGAGCATCGCCCACATCAAGCGAGCCAGCACATCAAGCGGAAGACAGCTAGATGAGCCAACACACGTGTTTTGAAAATAATTTGAGATTGTTGCGCCAAACATTAATGTGTGATTTAATGAAGCGCACTTTGTATATTGTAATGGACCTTGAGCGGATAGCTCACGTCCTTAGGTAGATGAGGCATTTAATAGATTTAATGTAAAGTAGATAGAACATTTAATTATAGATTTGATAGTTTTAGAGCTCGAGAGGGAAACGGGATATAGACACCCTCCTTTGTACATTGTATTATCATTGAAAGCATTAAGAAGAGAAGAGCAGTAGAGAAGTGTATGAAGAACTTCCATGTACAAATATTGAATTAATAGAAGAAAGCTTTAATTCAATTCCATGGTTGTGTTACTCTCTGTGTATTGTTGATATTATGCTCCTAAATGTTTGCTTCTTGTTATACACTTGCTTTTATATGCTATGTATGTGATTTCATGGTTGAACTGAAGTCTGTCAGAATAGGGAATTAGTTTCGATTGTTTCTCTATCCTGAACCAGAGAATTCCTGCAAGGAGTGCAGTTGAATTTGTCCGCAAGGAGTGCGTGACTGTAGGGTTCAAGTAGAGAAAGCATTTGGACTAAGTTCTCAGAAATGCAAGTTGGCATTAAAGCCGTGCAAGGTGTGCGCAGGCTAGAAGAAGTCTCAGAGTTGTGATTCTGAGCAAAGGGAAGTGAAAGGCTGCTGTTGCAGGTGTGCGCAGAGTCGAGAAGACTTCTACACTTAAGCGTTGTTGAATATTTTCCGCAAGGAGTGCGCGCAAGAGCTTCTTCCTGAGGGAATTGAAGCCGTGGAAGCTAAGAAGAAATAGGTCTTCGAAGTTTTCGAAGGACAGCGGAGAAAATTTGTGCGTGAGTAGGTTGCATAGGCTAGACGCAGATTGATGGATAAGTCTCGGAAAGAGACACTTCTTGATTCGGGGATTGTTCAAGAAGGAAAGTGGACGTGAAGTCTACAGTCGAGGCGAAGAATTTCAAAGTTCGGGAGAGCAGGGGCATTGATCGAAATCACGAGGAGTGTGACTCTATTCGTGGATCGGACATATCGGGGTTTCGCGTGGAAGCGAGTTGAAACTTGGCCGTGGAGATCGTGAGGAGCGAGGTTCCGAGGAATTTCGTAGATCGTGGGGACCACAAGAGTGTCGACGTGACAGGTGACTCGAGTTGTCAGCGTCTCGGGCATCGGAAGCCGAGGCTGGAATCAGTCGATCGTGCGAATAGCAAGAGTCTGAGGAAACGAGATCGCGAAGTTTTCAGCATCTCGGCACATCGGATCTTGGGAGTTTGAACTTTGAATGTTTGGTGCTCTGATCAGCGAAGGGTGATAGAGCGAGGTCCCGATAGCGGAGGAATAAAGTCAGCGTTGACTGACACATGTCGGGTCTCGGGGATCCGAGGAAGTAATGCATAACGGATGAACTCGCGAGTAGCGAAGTTCCGATCCTTCGAATAATAGGAAGGAGGATTGCGTAAGTGAACTATGGGGGCAGATCTTCCAATAGGAAGATAGAAGAGTATTGTACTCTTCGGACTCGAGAGAAGAGAGGATCCTAGTGAGAGCGATCGTACTCCGAGGAGTGGAGTCGGTTGCCGTCAGAGTGGTATCAGAGCGAGAGTAATTCTTTGTTTTCTGTAACAAAGAGAAATAATACATCATGCTGTCGAGAAGAGAAAGACAATCACCAGACCCAAAAGATAGAGAGGTGAGAAGAAGAGGTAGACCAGCAGGAAATCCAGAAATGGAGCGGCAGATGAGAGATCTTCGAGCAAGACTCGAGGAGATGGAAACATCACAAAGACGCGGAGTTGGTGCTGGGGATCTTAGCGATTCCGAAGTTGAAGAAGAAGTTAGACATGAAGAACAGGTCACAGCAGAAGAGGCATCAACATAACGGTTGATCAAAGCCATCACAAGGATGGGTGTGAAGGCGAAAATGGACATTCCAGTCTATGAGGGAAGCCTAGATGCAAAGGAGTTGCTAGATTGGATAAGAGCTCTTGACACCTACTTCGACTATGAGGATATCGAAGAGGAATAGAAAGTCAAGCATGCAGTTACGCACTTGAAAGGACATGCAGCATTGTGGTGGGACGAGCTACAAGCTGACAGACGCTGCAAAGGCAAGCAAAAAATCAAAAGTTGGGACAGGATGATCGTGAAGATGAAGGTGAAGTTCATCCCAAGAGATTACCAAATCACACTGTTCAGGCGAATACAGAACCTGAGACAGAAGTTGATGACGGTGAAGGAGTACACCGAATAATTCTACAAGCTCAATATCCGAGCAGGTCACCGGGAGAGCGATGATGAGAAGGTGGTGAGATATCTGAATGGTCTGAGGTATGACATTCAGGATGAATTGAGCATGGTTACCATATGAACAGTTGAGGATGCATACCATATGGCTCTGAAAGCCGAGGAGAAGCTGAGCCGAAAGCAAGGACAGCGAGGGCGAGGCAGGAGTCAGCCCAGAGGCAAGGTAGTTGCCCAGGAGAAATTCCAGAAGCCCAAGGAGGAGTGGAAAAGACCTCAGGGTAAGGTTGAGAGAGGTGGAACCTCACAACAGAGGCAGCCATATGTTGACCTGAGGGGACAACATAATGATCAGCGAGAGGATTATGCTGATGCAAACACTCTTCCTCGTACTAGAAGTCGAGGTAGAGGAAGAGGAGGAGTAATCACATGTTTCACATGTGGGAAGAATGGGCACAAGTCATTCGAGTGTCCAGAGAAAAAGAAAAATACAGGAGAAGCTCACATCACTGAAGTGCAGAGGCGTGATGTTGAGACAGAAGATGCAGACAGCGGAAGATCGCTTGGGATGCATAAAGTCCTTTTAACAGTTGAGAAGGAGGTGAAAAGCTCAGTGCAAAGGACCAGACTGTTCAGAACAGCTTGCACAACTAAGGACAGAAAATGCAAGGTTATCGTGGACAGTGGTAGCACAGATAATCTCGTTGCAGCCGAGATGGTGGAAAAATTAGGGCTGGAAACGACTGATCACCCGAGCCCATACAAAGTCTCGTGGCTACAGAAGGGACATCGGGTGAGTGTTACCAAATAATGCTTAGTTGAGTTCAAAATAGGGGGATATCATGATAAGATCTTGTGTGATGTTATTCCCATGGATGTATGTCATTTATTATTGGGTAGACCATGGAAATATGACAGAAATGTGATTCATGATGGGAGAATGAACACATATACATTGGAGAATAATGGGAGAGCCCATAAGTTACTTCCGATAAAGGATAAAGAGGTGAAGCCGGAAGTAAGCAATACAATACTTCTCATGAGTGGGAAGGAACTCCTTACAGAGATGGAGAAAAAGGAAGATCCACAATTCTTTGTGGTCAGGAAACCGAGGATTGTTCTGACTAGCACAAGAGTCGATGATTTACCAGTTGAAGTTCAGGAACTACTGGAAGAGTTCGCTGACATCATAGTGGACGAATTACCTCATTCTTTGCCACTGATGAGAAGTGTGAGTCATCACATAGACCTCATACCAGGAGCAAGTTTACCAAATAAATCTGCGTACAGGTTGACGCCGCAGGAGAATGAAGAGGTCAAGAAGCAGGTCCAAGATTTAATGGACAAAGGATTAGTCAGGGAAAGCTTGAGTCCATGTGTTGTACCGACAGTACTCAGTCCGAAGAAAGACGGAGGTTGGAGGATGTGTACAAACTCCAGAGAAATCAACAAGAGAACCATCAGGTACAGATTTCCACTACCGAGAATGGATGATCTGATGGATTGCCTGAGTGGGGCAAATTATTTTTCAAAAATTGATTTGAAAAGCGGATATCACCAGATTCGCATGAGAGAAGGTGATAAATGGAAGACAACATTCAAGACAAACGAAGGTTTGTACGAATGGTTGGTCATGCCGTTTGGTTTGACAAACGCACCGAGCACATTCATGAGACTGATGAATGAAGTCCTGAGGGAATTCATCGGGAAATTTGTAGTCGTATATCTGGATGATATATTGATCTTCAGTAAGACAAAGGCTGAACATTTGAAACATTTGGCCATTGTAATGAGAAAGCTACAGCAGGAAAAGTTGTTGATCAACATGAAGAAATGTTCGTTCATGAAGATAGAGCTCATTTATTTGGGTTTTGTTATTTCGGCGAATGAGTTGAAGATGGATCCAGAGAAGGTGGATGTGATAAAGAATTGGCCATCACCGAGAAATGTTTCTACCGAAAATTCATCAGGAATTTCAGTGGAATTAGTGCAGCGATGATGGAAACAATGAAGAAGCGGCATAAAGTATTTCATTGGACAATAGAGGTTGGGAAAAGCTTCAATCTGTTGAAGCGGAAGATCACAGAGAAACCAGTGTTAGTGTTGCCAGATTTTCAGAAAACATTTCAGGTGAAATGTGACGCAAGTGGATATGCCATAGGAGCGGTCTTAAGTCAGGATGATAGGCCAGTTGCATATTTCAGTGAGAAGCTGGATGAAGCGAAGCTAAAATACTCCACGTATGACAAAGAATTTTATGCTATCATACAGACATTGAAGAAGTGGAGGCATTACTTGATCCCAAAAGAATTTGTTCTATATAGTGATAATCATGCATTGCAGTTTGTGAGTCAATAGGAGAAGTTGAATCAGAAACATGCAAAATGGGTAGAGTACATGCAAAATTTCACGTTTATGATTAAACACATCTTAGGGACTGCTAACAAAGTGGTTGATGCTTTGAGCAGGAAATGTTTGTTGCTGCAGGAATTCAGAGTCAAAACATTGGGTTTTGAGAATCTGAAAGACATGTATGTAGAAGATGCAGATTTTGGAGAAGCATACGAGGCAGCTGAGAATCGAGTTCTCAGAGATAGAAGTCCTTGGATAGATTATATGATCCAGGAAGGATTTTTGTTCAGAGGAAATCAACTGTGTATTCCGAATTTCTCCATGAGGGAGAACCTATTGAAGGAAAAGCACAGTGGTGGATTAGCAGGTCATTTTGGACATGACAAAACGTTCGCGAAGTTGAGCGAATCGTATTTTTGGCTGGGCATGCGTGCAGATGTCAAACGGTTTGTTGACAGGTGCAGAATTTGTCAGCATTCGAAAGGGAGAAAGCAAAATGCAGGTCTTTATCAACCATTGCCCATACCAGAGAGACCATGGGAGGCGATAAGCATGGATTTCGTATTGGGATTGCTGAGGATGCAAAGGGGAGTTGATTCCATCTTTGTGGTGGTAGACAGGTTTTCGAAGATGGCACATTTTATTCCATGCCAGAAGAACAGCGATGCGACCCACATCGCGAACTTGTTTTTCAAAGAGGTTGTTAGACTTCATGGATTGCCGAGAAGCATAGTCTCGGACAGGGATACGAAATTCATAGGTCATTTTTGGAGGACGCTATGGAAGAAGTTAGGAACAAACTTAGAGTTTAGTTCTTCTTATCACCCTCAGACAGATGGACAAACAGAAGTGGTCAACAGGAGTCTGGGAGATTTTCTGAGAATATTAGTGACAGAGCACCATAGCAGTTGGGACAATGTGTTGCCATAGGCAGAGTTTGCATACAATGATTCGGTGAATCGGAGTACAGGCAAAAGTCCATTTCAGATTGTGTATGGGACACAACCGAGAGGAGTTTCTGAACTCAGGGAGTCAGAATAGACTGCGACTAGCAGCGCTAGTGCATAAGAGTTTGTTGAGGAAATGAAAGAACTTCACAGTAGGGTGAAGCAGCGACTGATAGATTCAAATCAGGAGTACAAGCGCAGGGTAGATCAGCATCGGAGGCAACTTCAGTTTGAAGTTGGCGATCTGATTCTGGAACACTTGAGAAAAGAAAGGTTCCCAAGGGGAACATATAATAAACTCAAGATGAAGAAAATCGGACCATGCAGAGTCCTGAAGAAATTCAGGGAAAATGCTTATGAGATCGAATTGTCAGATGACATCAGAATATCTCTGATATTTAATGTAGAAGATTTATACCCATACAGGGCTGGAGAAACAAACACTGGAACTGAGGAGCCAGTGATCCAGTGGACAAAGCAATTACCAGTTGCAGAAAAGCCGCAGATGGAATGCATACTGGACAAGAGAGTGGGTAGAAGGACCAGAAGGAAGCAGTATTTTGAGTATCTGGTCAAATGGAAGAACCACCCAGTGGAGGATGCCAGCTGGGAGACTGAGACAGTGATCCAGAAGCATGGACAGACCGTGCAGGAGCTCATGGATAGGAGCCCATGAAATTTTTCAAGCCAGGGAGTATGATGCAGGAGCATCGCCCACATCAAGCGAGCCAACATATCAAGCGAAAGACAGCTGGATGAGCCAACACACGCGTTTTGAAAATACTTTGAGATTGTTGCGCCAAACATTAATGTGTGATTTAATGAAGCGCACTTTGTATATTGTAATGGACCTTGAGCGGATAGCTCACGTCCTTAGGTAGATGAGGCATTTAATAGATTTAATGTAAAGTAGATAGAACATTTAATTATAGATTTGATAGTTTTAGAGCTCGAGAGGGAAACGGGATATAGACACCCTCCTTTGTACATTGTATTATCATTGAAAGCATTAAGAAGAGAAGAGCAGTAGAGAAGTGTATGAAGAACTTCCATGTACAAATATTGAATTAATAGAAGAAAGCTTTAATTCAATTCCATGGTTGTGTTACTCTCTGTGTATTGTTGATATTATGCTCCTAAATGTTTGCTTCTTGTTATACACTTGCTTTTATATGCTATGTATGTGATTTCATGGTTGAACTGAAGTCTGTCAGAATAGGGAATTAGTTTCGATTGTTTCTCTATCCTGAACCAGAGAATTCCTGCAAGGAGTGCAGTTGAATTTGTCCGCAAGGAGTGCGTGACTGTAGGGTTCAAGTAGAGAAAGCATTTGGACTAAGTTCTCAGAAATGCAAGTTGGCATTAAAGCCGTGCAAGGTGTGCGCAGGCTAGAAGAAGTCTCAGAGTTGTGATTCTGAGCAAAGGGAAGTGAAAGGCTGCTGCTGCAGGTGTGCGCAGAGTCGAGAAGACTTCGATACTTAGGCATTGTTGAAGATTTGTCGCAAGGAGTGCATGCAAGAGCTTATTCCTGAGGGAATTGAATCCATGGAAGCTCAGAAGAAATAGGTCTTCGAAGTTGTCGAAGGACAACAGAGAAAAGTTGTGCATGAGCAGGTTGCATAGGCTAGACACAGATTGACAGATAAGTCTCGGGAAGAGACACTTCTTGATTCAGGGATTGTTCAAGAAGGAAAGTGGACGTGAAGTCTACAGTCGAGGCGAAGAAGTTTGAAGTCCGGGAGAGTAGGGGCGTTGATCGAAATCACGAGGAGCATGACTCTATTCGTGGATCAGACATATCGGGGTTTCGCGTGGAAGCGAGTTGAAACTTGGCCGTGGAGATCGCGAGGAGCGAGGTTTCGAGGAATTCTGTAGATCGTGGGGACCATGAGAGTGGCGATGTGACAGGTGACTCGAGTTTTCGGCGTCTCGGGCATCGAAAGCCGAGGCTAGAATCAGTTGGTTGCGCGAATAGCGAGAGTCTGAGGAAACGAGATCGCGAAGTTGTCAGCATCTCGACACATCGGATCTCGAGAGTTTGAACTCCGAATGTTTGGTGCTCCGATCGACAAAGGGTGATAGAGCGAGGTATCGATAGCGGAGGAAGAAAGTCAGCATTGACTGACACATCTCGAGTCTCGGGGATCCGAGGAAGTAATGCATAATGGTTGAACTCGCGAGTAGCGAAGTTCCGATCCTCTGAATAATAGGAAGGAGGATTGCGTAAGTGAACTGTGGGGGAAGATCTTCCGATAGGAAGATAGAAGAGTATTGTACTCTTCGGGCTCGAGAGAAGAGAGGATCCTGGTGAGAGCGATCGTACTCCGAGGAGTGGGGTCAGTGGCCGTCAATGTGTCAGAGAGGCATTGACAAATGAATGGGACATGAAGTGTTCTGAGAGTAGTGAAGGGGTACATTCCTTGGGTTGGGAAGGTTAAGAAGAAGAGAGTTGGTGGAAATCAAGATAGTTGTAAGAGAATAAGAGTGGGTTGTTCTAACACACCCAAACCCTAAGTGGATTTCCTAGGGATGGGGCATCAAAATTTCATTCTCCTTAAGTGGTCAAATCCTACATTCGGGGTCTCTATCACATTCTTCTCATCCAAATATTTCCAACCACAGTCTCCATGCTCAAAACCAAGCTCAAAACTGACGGATATACCTTTCTGAAGTTCTTCGGGCGTTCATTGGTTGATGGCTAGGTGGCATCCACGTGAATCCAGTTCACACGTATTGTCTCCAGGTTCCCTCATCCACGGTGGAATTCCATGCACCGTATGATCCCATGAATGGCTCAATATTCGTCTAACACGCAGGCCAGCAGGAGCTTCAGCACTTCGGTCCTTCAGCGTTGAACGCCTCCTTACTGTCTACGCACAAGATCTCTCAAAGTCCCGAACTCCGGACGTCTCGTGAGCTTGCCACATGATTCTGGCCTTCAGGCCTTTTGCTATCTTTACAATGCTACACCCGAACCCTCCGGAGTCCTGAAATCCTAGACTCCCAGAGTTCTGATCACTTCACCAACTACTTTGGCTAGGCGGCTCGTACATGGAGCTGACATGTGGAAGGGGTCAGGGGTGACATGTGTCATGTCCCAATGGGTCTATAGGGTGTGTGATATGCACGAATTCGGGTGAAACGTGGCACATCAAACTTGGGTCCATGTCACCTTGGGTGACATCACTGCGCCATGTCACTCCAGATTGGAAGCCTTCTAGCATTCCTCAAATCTCACAATCGAGATTTGGCCACGTAGATCCATGGAACTATGACTCTTATTACTTTGGGAATTCAGCATTCGAGAGTTTTGCGATGCAAACTCCTCTGTTCTCATGAATTTGGTCAGTGTCGGGATGACCAAGGCCCAGATCTGATGGTTACGAAGAGTCCCGAAGCATCCTCGAATCGAAGACTCTCGTTACTTTGTGACTTCATCATTTGGGGGTTTTGGTGTCACAACACCCCTATCCTCCCAAAGCGGTCAACGCTAGGTTGACTACATCGTAAATCCGACGGCCACGATAGGACCCGAAGGATCCCTAGATCTATGGTCCTAGTCACTTCACGAATTTTGCCTTTGGGAGTTTTTGATGTTACAACATCCTTGTTCTCACTAGTACATATGGGTGGAGTATTCCATGAAATTTTTCCACGTTTCCATTAGTTTCATATTTGTTTTAAACAAGGTAAGATTTTTGTCGATATTGCCACGAAAGTTCATCGTAATATCCATGAATAGGCTATAGCGACGAAAATTTTTCCTATATCATTGGTCGGTGTTAACGGCTAGTTGACTATTTGATATATATATACCTAACTTTAAGAGACTCCGCGACACAATTGCTATAGTTGTGAAACTATTATTGGATTTTGTTTGAGCTGTTTATTTTTTCCGTCACCCATCGGTTGAACAAATCCAATTCTCGATTTACATAGCTCGGATTTTGAACTTGCAAGGTTAATATTTTTTTTTATTGATGTACTCATTTAACTTGAAAATTTTTGTTCAAATGTCCAAATTTCATGTAGCTTGTTTTTTCCTTGATAATATATTATATGTGTAGTACCATATTTTATGTCTTTGGTTTTTGGATCTAGTTAGTATATTCTATGGAAAAGGGTATGTGGATTCCATAATATTCTAGGTTTATGGAATCCACATACCCTTTTCCCTTCAATTGTAGCTATAATGTCTCTCTCTTTTCATTGATAAAGATATGGAATTGCTCTTGAAACTCAACCCTGATCAGTGAAATGATAGTAATTGATTGTCATTTTCTTCTCTCTTTTATTTTTAAGAACTAACAAAAAAAAACCAACAAAGCTTGATTGAAGCTTTGATACCACTTGTTACATCCCTAGTACCCAAAAGGGATCACACTTGCATAAATTGAAAATAATATAATAGTGACAATAATGGTTGGGATACTTGCACACCTACTGGTTGGCTAGCACTTACTAATTCAATTAAATGAAGGAAGAAATATCCATGAATAAAATCTTGAAGTTGATTGTTATATTGATAAATGATAAGTTATGGTATATATAAGATAGGGAGGAAACTCATGTTTATAACAATAAGAT